>PVJN01005797.1:0-70926 GCA_004026805.1 Lasiurus borealis
GGGGGGGGGGGGGCGATAGTGAGGGGTGACCAGGCCAGCATCAAGGGAGGCAGTTAGGACTGACTTGGACAGCAGCAGAGGGCAGTTATGAGCCATCAAGCCAGCTGGGGGAGAGGGGAAGTTGGGGGCACCGAGGCTAAAAGGGGGCGCAGTAAGCCAACCGGAGGGGAGGCAGTGAAGGTGAACAGGTCAGCAGGGGGGATAGTGAGGGGTGATCAGGCCAGCATGCAGGTGAGCAGTTAGTAGCCAGCAGTCCAGATTGTGAGAGGGATGTCTCACTGCCAGTTTAGGCCTGATCCCGGGGTCAGGGAGTCGGACATCCCCTGAGGGGTCCAAGGTTGGAGAGGATGCAGGCTGGGCTGAGGGGACACCCTTCCCCCCATGCATGAATTTTGTGTACCAGGCCTTTAGTTTAAATATAAATTTTAAATTGATGAATGTTATGGTATGTTAATTATCCTATATAATTAAAGGCTAATATGCAAATAGATCAAATGGTGGAACAACCGAACAACCTGTCACTATGATGTGCACTGACCATCAGGACACATGAGTGGAACATGGTGGGTATAGGCATCAGGCAGCAGAGCACAGAACATGACGGGCATCAGCCATGGCAGGATGGTGGAGGAGGTGAGCAAGGGAGCCAGACAAAGACAGGGTGCCAGTTGCTGTCCTTGGGGCAAGCCTCTGGTAGTTACTGAAAATTCTTTGCTCCCACATGTCATAGTCCCACCAGGAGCTTGCACTCACTGCCAGCACACGGCGCCAGCCCTAATTGCCCCGTTGAGGGCTTCTCCACCATCCCTGCTCTTGAGGGACAATTAGGGCAGCAGCCGCATCTCATACCCACTGAGGGTGCTGTCCCCATTAGCAGGTGCAAGTGGGGCCAGTGTCATAAGCAGGTGGGAACGAAGGTGGTGGGAGCAGGGCTGCTGGCATACAGGGGACCAGACAGTGGAAGGGGCCAAGTGGGGCATGAATGATGGAACAAGACCCACCCCTGTGCCCACTGCAGCTTCATGGCCCACAGTTCCTTTCAAGATACATGAATTTGTGCACTAAGCCCCTAGTATATCAATAAATATTTTTAAGGCAATGTAACTAGTGAAAAGGCCCCTGCAATTTGTGGAGTTTGTGACTTGAGCTCTCAATTAAGAATGAGCTACTTTAGGCCGAGACCGGTTTGGCTCAGTGGATAGAGCGTCGGCCTGCGGACTGAAAGGTCCCAGGTTTGATTCCGGTCGGGGGCATGTACCTTGCTTGCGGGCACATCTCCACTGTGGGGCATGCAGGAGGCGGCTGATCGATGTCTCTCTCTCATCGATGTTTCTGACTTTCTATCTCTCTCCCTTCCTCTCTGTAAAAAATCAATAAAATATATTAAAAAAAAAAAAAAGAATGAGCTACTTTAGACCTCCAAGGTTAATACTTTTTGAAACAAAGCTTCTGATTAGAATTTGACAGGGTTGTTACCACTGGGGACAATTATGGGTATAGATTTTGTGTGTTCTCAATTAAGGCTAAAAGTTTAAGTCATTAGTTTACCAGTTAGTTCCTGTGTTTTGCCAATTGTGATTTATCTGTTTCATGAACTGTCCATGGGAACTGTTTCTGTCTTAGGCCAGCAGAATGCCTTCTGCTCTGGAATATATTTCAAGTCAGTTGTTCCCACCATCATTTAGTGTGTGTGTTCAAGGGAATGCAAACTGATTTTGGCATTATCTTAAAACATAATTAGGAGGTAACTATGCTGCCAAAAAGTTACATAATGCATTCCAAAGCCAATTAAAATTTAATTTTGGACCAAGCATGCTTATACCCTTTTAGCACAGGTTTACACAGTTAAGAGTTATGGGTACTCATGTAGAATAGTTATTTTAATGTAAATCTTTCTTTCAGGATTCAGAAATCCTGATAGTTCAAATTTCATGGGGGAAAAATTAAAAAATTACAGTCTCAAACATTTGTCTCACTACTATCTACTATCTTAGAAGCCTTAAAATCCAGAATATTTGAACACCTCAATATTCAAAGTTGAATATTCACAACCTGAGAGATCCAACCCAAAAAATATGCATTTTAACAAGATACCTCAGGCAACTTGTGTGCACATTAAACATTCAGAGGCCTTGCTCTCATTCCTAACTGAAGCTCAGTGCAGAGCAACCTCAAAAAAACTGGGCAGTGAGTCGCTATTGGTAATGTCAACTAGCACAACATGTAAGGATGATTCCTAAGTATGTCAATAAAGCAACTGAATGGGTGGTGTGTGATTCACTCAGACAGGGAATATGGAATGAAGATTATGAATAAAAAATGATAATAGGAGAAATACAGGAGAATATTCAGATTTTGGCAACTGGTAAATAATGAATAATTATTACTTGGAAATCCGAAATCAAGACAATTTTTCTAATTTAGAGTATAATATTCTCATTTCTATTTCTGAAACCCAAACATTTTAGTTTTAATATGAATCTTTTGTAATATAGTTTCATCAGTACACTGATTCTTTTTTTGCATTTACTTGATATATATCAATATGTTCTACTGGTGTTATTGTTAAAATTTATTTTTAAAATACGTTGAACATAGATTTTAGTAAAAAAAAAAATAGGTCCTAGTAAAAACAATAAAATGTTTGGTTATAAAGCAGTCCACTTGCCAACAATGTAGGTATCTCAATAAGAATATAGTACTGCAGCCATGGCTGGTGTGGCTCATTTGGCTGGAGCATTATTCCATATACCAAAAGATTGAAAGTTTGAATGCCAGTTGGAGTTGGGAGGCAAATAAACCATGTTCTCTCTCACATAGATGTTACCTCTCCCTCTCTCTCTCTCTCCTCCTTCTCTTCTCTCTAAAATCAATAAGTATATCTTTGGGTGAGGATTTTTTTAAAAGAATATAGTACTGCACATCCTATAATTACAATTATTTCCTCCTAGTAAAGACTTCTGAACAATATGCTTTAAAATTATTTGAAGTTATCTTCTGTTAGGAAGCATTAAACTACACGTTTTCATCTTTCTTTGGTTCCCAGTCATCCATAAGATTTTTTTGCCTGGTTATGGGTTAAGGGAAGATGAAGATATTATAAAAAGTTAGCATCACTGTAAACATTGCTCACTTGTATGCTCTAATAAGACCACTATTCATGCTGAAACCGATTTGGCTCAGTGGTTAGAGCGTTGGCCTGTGGACTGAAAGGTTTCAGGTTCAATTCTGGTCAAGGACACATACCTTCGTTGCAGGCACATCGCCAGTAGGAAGTGTGCAGGAGGCAACTGATGGATGTTTCTCTCTCACTGATGTTTCTAACTCTCTGTCCCTCTCACTTCCTCTCTGTAAAAAAAAAAAAAAATCAATAAAATATATATTTAAAAAAAGACCACTATTCACAAATCAGTTCCTACAATTAATTCATGTTCTCTGACATGATTCCTTGTAAACTAATGCAGATCTTCTATTCAATTATTAAGCATGTTACAGAATCACTGCACTTTAATTTGGAGTGGCATTTCAAAATGTTATTTGTGATAGTTCAACCTATTTCATAGCCAGCCTCTTTAAAAGTATTATAAGCATACTCAACTGAAAGTAAAACAAAAGACACAAAGAGTAGACTATAGCAACCTTAAAATGTTCCTAAATGATTCAAAGTGTTTCTGTAAATATGCGTGACATGAGAAAGAAGGTTATGTTGACAACTTTTACTTAAACTCTAAGGGTGGAAAACAGAGGACCTTGTTCCTAAAGGAAGCTTGTGCTGCTCTAGTTGTCCTTACCTCTTAGCTTTGCCCTTCTGGCTCCAACACCACACCCTGCATTAGTCCAGCCTAGACAGTAAGGCTTCAAGCAGCAGGTGGTTAAGGGTCACTGATGGCAGGAGCATTCCTGGGTGAATGATGGAAACCTTACTCTTCCAGGTCTTCCTATCTGTATGGAAAGGAGCAATTCAGACTAGACCCAGAGACACCTTCCTTCTCTCCAGATAGGTACCATTCAAGTACAGCCCTTATATTCCTTAAAGAGCTCCAATCTCCTAAGCCTACAGGGTTGAACAAGTGGAAACCCATTCATTGCACCTTTGCCCCCACATTCCCACTTCCTGCAAAGGTGATTTATAATCCAAGTAACCAGGCAGTCTTCCCAAGTAAATCAGTGGTCTCCATGGTATGGTGAGTTTGGGAGGAAGGGGAAGGAAAGACCAAGAAAGTCTCCTGGAAAGTGATATTTAAAATGCTAAATAGTTCTTGGTTTCCATCCTTAAGATTCTGATTCAGGAGGTCTGAGCTGAGGACCAAATTATTTGCATTTTATAAATTGCCCCAAGCAATTCTGATATAGGAAAAAGTGATATAATTGGTTCAGAATAGCAATTACCACCTTTGCAAATAAATCACTTATTCTTAAATATTTATTTCATGTTCTTTTTTGGTTTCAGAGAGGAAGGAAAAAAAGAGAGATTGAGTCTACAATTTGGGCATGTGCCCCTGACTGGAATCGAATCCAGGACCCTTCAGTCAGCAGGCGGAGGCTCTACCCACTGAACCAAACCAACTAGGGCATCTATTTAATATTCTTAACTGATGTTGTTAATTTCCTGTTTGGTTCCATTCAACATTTACTAAGCAACTATTGTTTGCAGAGAATTGTATTACTTTTGCTTTCTTGGTGAATTTGGATTGTGTGGAAGGGATGAGGAGAAGAGAAGGATGTGACCACATGTGAGAGCTATTTCTCAACCTCCTAAAAAAAGACTGATTCAACCTTTCATGATTTGTGAAACAAATTAAGCAAAACAAATATATTACCCAACTACAGTTACTATCCTTTTACTAACCTTTTTAGGGTACCAGTGTACTAGAGATGTCACAGCCTTGCCAGTGGGAGGGTCAATTCCGTAAACCAAACTGCCACAGTTCAAATTCTACCTTTTCCACTTACCTGGGATGACCATAGATAAAGTTATTTAATTTTTCTGTGCTTCAGTTTCCTCATTTGTTAAAATAAGAACATAACACTCACGTCAGAGAGTTTCTATGAGGATTGAATGAAAAACTTAAATATCTCATTGATATAGAAATCTCCAAGAATCTAAATAATATTCTTAAAATTCATTGCATTTTTCTGTCAAAGCCACAACACCATCGTGAAAACAGTAGGAAATGCTTCCGGGGCTTACTTGAACAGTGAAATTAAACTTTATGTCTAATTCAGATGAATTACTATAACTACAGTGATCTTGTTACATATTTGCTCCTTTGTTTTATAAGGTTTCCTCACGCATGACTTCTTTGAGAGTTTCAAAACCCGCTAATGCCACTTTCCGCCCGAAAGTCTCCATTCAAATCCCCGACTGCAGGGACACGGACGTTTCACTGAGGCACGCGGCCTCAGGCAGAAGCCCCGCGGGGGGACAGGACCAGACGAGCTGGCCTCGGAGCCCAGCCCAGAGGCAGAGGAGTGCGGGCCGGTTCCGCCCCGCAAGTCGCCCCACCCCCACGAGCCGCAGAGCAGGCTCTGCCTGTGGGGCGGGGCGTGCGCAGCCACGTGACTGCTGCTATAAGGGCGTTTGGGCGGGTGCTCGCCGCCTCGCCTCCTTGCTGCCGCTCCGCCGGTCAGGCTCTCACGGCCACTCACCTGCGGCTGCAGCGGCCCCCGCCCCGGGCAGCATCATGGCAGGTATGCTCCGCGCCACCCACGCCCCGCCAGCCCATCCCAGCCCCGCCGCCTCCCCAAAGCCCTGCCCTGGAGTTCCGGCCGGAGGACCGCCGCCAGTTGCCCCTGGCGGCCGCCTGGCTTGGCGCTTCCAGTTCCAGCATCTGTCCCGCCACCCGGAGGCGCGGAGGTGGGGCCCCCGGCAGAATCTGGTCGCGCGGGGCCTCGTTTCCTCTGTTCTTCCCGCCCCCCGCGGGCTGGAGCCTCCGGAGGGCCATCCGCGAGGCCGGGACGCCGGCGGCCAGGCCCGGCTCCTGGGCCTGCCGCCCCGGCGCTGGCGATCACGCCGAGCCTATTTTTAGGCCTTAAGGGCCGAGTTTCGAGAGGCCGGAGCCGAGCAGCTGGAGGGCGCCGGCCCACTTGTTGCTGCCTGTCCTGGCCGCCAGGCGGGTCCACCCTGGGGCGGAGGTCACTGGTCCTCCGGTGTAGAGGCTAATGGCGGGGGGATATTACTCAGAGCAGTGAACTGCGGAAAGACTGCAGGTGCGACGCGTCTGTGGGAAGGTGGAACTCCCACCATCGTCTTTGGTGGCCTTTACTGTCCCTTGGTAATGTTTGCGAGGGCTGCTATTCGAGCTCGCGTTCCTATGCCCTTCCTGCCCCGTGCTCCTTCCTGGAAACCATCCACACCTTGTTTCCCGAAGGCCTTGAATCCTACTTACCTTTATTAAACTTCTCTTCCTGATCCCCTAGACTCTGCACCGCTTTTGAGTGAAAACATTCTCATTGTGCCCCACATTAAGTACCTCTGGGGCAGGCTGAAATGTTGCCTTATGATGGATGGGTTGGCCGAACAAGTATAGAGGGTGATGGGCATGACAAGGGACAGGTGTCACCGCCTGGGACGCTGGGACCCTCCAGGGATGGGGAACACCAGTCTTTCTGAAACTGAACAGTGGGCTTGCCTGGAAGAGAGGCCGGCACTTTGTGTGAAGATAGCCCTCAGGTCAGAGGCTGAAGATGCACTTTCCTCTCACCCCTCAGTGGAATTTCCACTGCCTTCTGCCTCCACATTGGAAAATGGGCAAAGGGAGAATGGGGAAACCTAAGACAGAGAGTGGCTTTGTGACAAAATGTCCCAGCTCCCTGTTCGGGCAACGGTGACCCCAAATGATCCCTACCAGAGCTTGATCCTAAGTATCCTGTACACTTGGGTGCCCACCAACTTACTGCAGTTAAAGTCCCATCAGAAACAATATGTCCCAGAATCACTGCATGGAAGGACTGGGGAAATCCTAAGGCATGCTGGTGGTCTTGGCAGGCTGGGGTTTGTTGAGAAGGAAGAATAATCCTGTTTGTCTTTGGTCCCCGCAATTTAGGT
Organism: Lasiurus borealis; assembly: GCA_004026805.1. Lineage (NCBI taxonomy): Eukaryota > Metazoa > Chordata > Mammalia > Chiroptera > Vespertilionidae > Lasiurus > Lasiurus borealis. Next base: position 7,049 of record PVJN01005797.1, read on the forward strand.
GATTACTGAAGACAACGCACAGAGTGCAGGGTAGGGGGTACTGCTTGCTTCTCCAAGGAAAACAAAGTACCTTCATGAGCTTGTGAGATGATTCTTAAGTCAATTTAACAGCCATTGGCCACTGTTTAGATAGAAGCATTTAGGAGGTGAAGCCTCTTTGAGGATCTGACATTTGAGCAGACATTCAAAGTGACTCTTGAGGGATTGTTGGAGGCCTTTGCTCCAGGTTGAGAAAACTATGAAAAGCCCAGGGCCCGACAAAGCACCAGAATAAAGAATATGGCCTCTGCTTTCAGATGCTCTCAGTTCTCAATTGTAGTTGTTAGGTGGATTTATGCTTGGCTGAAAATACTGTTTCTGGTACCTTCCAGGAGAAACAGAAATTGCACTTCTGAATAACTTCATCACCATCTGTTAATTGCCTCGGAGTGTTAAGCTAGTCTGAGAATTTAGCTTGTTTGGATTTTAAATTGGGACAGATTGAGAAAGGAACTGTTTTTTATCAAATTACTGGTTGTGATGGGTCCTGGGGTGGCTCTTTCAAGGTAGGAGATTGTAATGAATGTTGTTTTTTCCCTCTTTATATTAAGATCAGGCCTTTGTTACACTGACCACAAATGATTCCTACACTAAAGGAGCCCTGGTGCTGGCCTTGTCTCTGAAACGGCACAGGACCACCAGGAGGCTGGCGGTGCTTGCCACTCCACAGGTCTCGGACTCCATGAGGTGAGGACTGCACTGCCTGTCTGTGTTGGTGCTTTGATGCCCCTTTCCCATTGCTGGCATCAGTGGCACTGAGATTATACCCTTTACAGGAATTGAGCACCTGGGGGAGAAAGATTCGAGTTGCTGAGTGAAGGATTTCAGAGTATGAAACCTCTGTCTAGTTTTCAGAAGATATTCCAGCCAAGCTCCCTCCTGTGATATGAGGAGTAGATTGATTGGCCCTTAACAAATTCTCAGGGTGTGGGTTTCCATACAAGCATTCCCTTCCTAAAGTCACACTTCACATGCACTCTTTTCCCAAAAAGCAGCAGAGGCTATTTGGTTTCCTATTTCAAACCAGGGAAACCTCAGGTGTCTTTCAAAGAAAATATCAGTTTTCTTCACTGCCATTGACATATGTAACCTAAAGATCTTTCTTAACAGACTAGAGGCCCGGTGCACAAAATTCATGCACAGGGTGGGGGAGGGGTGTCCCTCAGCCCAGCCTGCACCCTCTCCAATCTGGGACCACTCAAGAGATGTCCCACCTGGTAGGATCAGGCCTAAATGGGCAGTCGGACATCCCTCTGACAATCCAGAACTGCTGGCTCCTGACTGCTCACCTGTCTGCCTTCCTGATTGCCTCTAACTGCTTCTGCCTGCCAGCTTGCTCACCCCCTAACCACTCCCCTGCCAGCCTGATTGATGCCTAACTGTTCCCCTGCTAGCCTGTTTGCTCCTAACTGCCCTCCCCTGCAGGCCTGGTCACCCCTAACCTCCCTCCTTGCAGGCTTGATCACCCCCAACTGCCCTCCCTTGCAGGCCTGGTCCCTCCCAACTACCCCCCTCTGCTGGCCATCTTGTGGTGGCCATCTTGTGTCCACATGAGGGCAATCATCTTTGATGACATGGGGGGAGCCATCTTGTGTGTTGGGATGATGGTAAATTTGCATATTACTCTTTTATTAGATAGGATACAGGCCTGGTGCACGGTTAAGGGCTAGCTGGTTTGCCCTGAAGGGTGCCCCAGATCAAGGTTGGGGTTCCCTTGGGGTGGGGTGACCTGGGCGAGGGGCCTGTGGTGGTTTGCAGGCCGGCCACACACCCCGGCGACCCAAACAGAGGCCCTGGTATTGGATTTATTTCTCTTCTATAATTGAAACTTTGTAGCCTTGAGCAGAACAAAGCCTCCTGCTTGCTTCATGGCTGTAGCCATTTTTGTTGGGATTTATTTATCTTCTATAATTGAAACTTTATAGCCTTGACTGGAGACGTAGGCCGGCCAGTGTTGTGGGGAAAGCTTGGCTTCCTCCATTACTCACTCCTGATTGGCTGGTGGGCGTGACTTGCAGGTGTAGTGAAGTGATGGTTAATTTGCATATTACTCTCTTATTAGATAGGATTAATAAATTGGTATAGTTGCCAAAGGACTTCATGAATTTGGGGTTGTGCTAGGACAGTGGTCAGCAAACTCATTAGTCAACAGAGCAGCAAACTGCAGCACGTGAGCCACGTGTGACTCCTCAGCTGCAATTTGCCAACAATTGTGCTAGGAGAGCAGACCAAAGGGCACAGCTGCTTGTTGTTTGGGTTATTCACTTTGATTTTTTGGAATTAAATTTTGAAGTATATCTGAACCTACTTCCTAATACTAACCTTAAAAGTATCTGGGCTCACTAGATACTCTGTATTGTGTTTATTTTGGCATTCTTTTATCCCTCTTAGAAATTAAAAACATCTTTTTTGTGACTTTTTTCAAAATATGTGAGCACATGCTAAGGATCTCTGTAAAGGAGAATATGTATATGTACACAATCAACCTTGTTTCTAAGTACTTTAGAAAATTGCACGATGTTTATCTCCTAGCCCTGGCCTGGTGACTCAGTTGATTAGAGTGTTGTCCCATACACCAAAAGGTTGCAGGTCCCAATCTCAGTCAGAGTACATACCTAGGTTGTAGGTTTGATCCCCAATTTGGTTGTGTACAGGAGGCAACCAATTGATTTTTTTCTGTCACATCAATGTTTCTCTATCTCCCTCTCTCTCAAAATTAATTAGCAAAAACAAAATTTATCTCCTACTGTGTATATCCTAATTTGTAGTTTATTTGTGGGGATGTATATAAGAGGATAGATGTAGTCTTAGTATCCCCACCTCCCCCCACACCATACCCATGCCTTTACTGTGGTAAATGGTACCATTGACCATTTCTTTTTAATAAGATCAAGTTTACTGTGCAAAATAGAATATATTCTTGAACAGCATCAGTTTTGTTGTGCATGTCTGATATTATAAACTCTGTTAGATCTGTCTTTATTATGTTTTAACTTAGGTTGAATTTAGTGTCTAAGTATACTCCTCTCAATCATTTTCAGATTTCTTCCTAAAATAAATTTTTAATTAATTGGGGACATGGAGAAGTGTTGTACTTCACAAACCAGAGTGAGTCTCTCTTTATGCCAGGAGTGCTAAGCACATCGTAAATGCTGGTTACATTCTATTCTAAAAAATAGCAACTGAATAACTGAGCCCTTGCATTTCTTTTGAGACAGCTTCAGGCCATCCTCTGTTAACTTCTTTAGCAAAGATTCATTGCAGACATTATATGTACTTCACTCAGCATCCTTTGTAAAAATATGTGGTAGTCGGAAAGAATCAGTTCTAATAAGATATTGTAAATATATAGACTGTTGCAAAAGATGCACTCTTACCACGTGTGAGTCACACTTGCACAGCTGTTGCCGCAGTTTGCCTGATGTTTGGTGTTGTAATAAAAAAAAGAAATTTCTATAATAGTGTCTTAAGACAAGTGCTTCATGCTCACTATAAGCAGTTATTTTAGTGAGGTTAAATGCACATGTAAAATAACGTAATTTGTCCTGAAGTAAATGAGATATTTAAGAGATTGTGCTATGCCAAAGTAATAGCTTTCCCTACTAATGCATGGATTGGCTAATAAGAATGCAGTCTTATGGTAGATATTACTTGTTCTGAAAATATGCTAAACACTGGTTTTGAATTTTATTTTGACAGGAAAGTTTTAGAGACAGTCTTTGATGAAGTCATCATGGTAGATGTTTTAGACAGTGGTGATTCTGCTCATCTGACCTTAATGAAGAGGCCTGAGTTGGGTGTTACCTTAACTAAACTCCACTGCTGGTCACTTACACAGTATTCAAAATGTGTGTTCATGGATGCAGATACTCTGGTGAGTGTGACTTTGACGGCTAAAAAGATGTATGTGGTAGCTGCGATCAATGAGACATTAGCAGAAAGCTGCCAAGACTTCACAGTAAAGTTCAGATTAAAACAAGTGTCAGGTGATGAAGAAAAGCAGGCCCAGGCTGCCAGCAACAGAATGCATCTTTTGTGTTGGATAACTTAGAGCTTAAGAACATTTTTGTAATGCTTTCCCTCCCCATCTTTGAATCAGGTCCTAGCAAATATTGATGATCTTTTTGAGAGAGAAGAATTGTCGGCGGCTCCAGACCCCGGGTGGCCTGACTGCTTCAATTCTGGAGTCTTTGTGTATCAGCCTTCAGTGGAAACATACAGCCAGCTGCTGCGCCTTGCTTCCGAGCAAGGTAGTTTTGATGGTATGTATATATCTTTATCATGTTATCTCTTTATCTGATCAGCTGTTAGTAAATTCTAGGAGCTGCTCTTCTCAGGGATATAGATATTGTGGGTCCTTGTGCCTGGAACACAGCATTACATGAGGTAGAGAAAGCTTTTTTATGTTGTGCACTTTGGAAATACTAGTGTGTTTGTGTGTGCACCTGTGTCTTTTCTCTATAGGTACATAAGAGTATCCTAACCTAGGACAGGCAGTTTACAGACTTAACCTTTATTGGTTTTCCTGTGTCTAAATTAGAGTATGATAAATGAGTCATGTTTTTTCAAGAATTCAAAGACCATGAGGTGAATAAAAACTTTAACAACTATCTAAACCCAAGTAAACTTACATGCAAGATCTAACAGGACCAAGTGTTGTCTCCAATTGAAATTGGAGGAATAAACCTAATAATATTGTTCTATTAGGAGACATTAAAAAAGAAGTTAGGAAGTTTGCATGAATAATCTTTGTCTCCATATTCTCATTCTCTGTCAGGCTTTGCATCATATAGAGTGGCTGAAGAGTGATCACTGGCAAAGTCAGCATCCATTTTCCGTAATGATAAGTGTATACAGTACACAGAAAGGTTCTGACTACTTGTGAATTAGGGTCTCACATTCTTTGGAGAATTTTGATCAAATGAATTAGAAGGTATGCTTCTATTTAAGGACAGTATCTGAAATAAAAAGCGATCTGTGTGTGTGTTTTTTTTAACAACAAAACCATACACAATAAGACAAAACGAGTAGTTAAATGCAAAAGCAGCTTTGTAAAAATTAATGTTGATGACCCTTTTGAATAAAAGAAAGACCCCATGTATCCAGGAAGAAAGACATGCCTCAGGAGAAGCTCTTTCAGCAGTGACTCACAGTTAGATACTTGACATTGTGGCAAAAGCCCAGGCCAGGAACACTGGGCTTGGTCCAAGGACCTGAATTCTGCAGCAGACCAGGCCCAAAGGGCTTTTTCCTTCTCACTTCCCTTTTAGAGCAGACTTGAGATTTTTCAGTGAGTAGATCTTTTGGACTAGCAGAAACAGCTTTCCTCAGGGACATAAGGTTCTGCCCTTAGTGCAGATATGATTTATTTCTATTAACTAGTTATAAATCTAAAAATCAAAATCTCAAAATCAGACTTTCTAAATAAAAAAGTTAAATTGGAAAGTTTATCTGAAGTTAAGAGATTGAAAGTGAAAACATTTAAAATTATACATTACACTGAAATTGTTTGTTTTTTAAATAAATCTTTATTGTTCAGTTTATTACATCTGTTCTTCTTTTTTCCCTCCACCCAGTTCCCATCCCTCCCCAACTGTCCTCGTCCATAGATGTATGATTTTTGTCCAGTCTTTTTTTTCTCGTACTCCCCACTCTGCTTCCCCCTCCCCCAAGAATTATCAGTCTGCTCCCTTTCTATGCCCCTGATTCTATTATATTCACCAGTTTATTTTGTTCATCAGATTATTTATTCACTTGATTTTTAGATTCACTTGTTGATATATATTTATTGTCACTTCCTTGTTCATAATTTTTATCTTTACCTTTTTCTTCTTCTTCCTCTTCTTAAAGGAATACCTTTCAGCATATCTGTGAAGCTCTTATCTGACCTTCAATTCTAAATGATTGCTTTGCTAGGTAGAGTAATCTATTCTTGGTTGTAGGTTCTTGCTATTCATCACTTTGAATATTTCTTACCGCTCCCTTCTGACCTGCATAGTTTCTGTTAAGAAATCAGCTGTCAGTTATATGGTTATTCCTTGTAGGAAACTGTTTTTCTCTTGCTGCTTTTAATAGTCTCTCTTTGTCTTTTGCCCTTGGCGTTTTAATTATGTGTCTTGATAGGGTCCTCTTTGGATTCCTCTTGTTTTGGGTTCTGTGCGCTTCCTAGACTTATAAGTCTATTTCTTTCACCAGGTAAGGGAATTTTTCTGTCATTATTTCTTCAAATAAGTTTTCAATATCTTGCTCTCTCTCTTCTTCTGGCACCCCCATAATTTGGATGTTGGTAGCTTGAAGTTGTCCCAGAGGTTCCTTGCACAATCTTCAAATTTTTGGATTCTCTTTTCTTTTTGCTTTTCCTATTGGGAGTTCTTTTCTTCCTTGTATGTCAAATCTTTGACTTGAATCTTGGGACCCTCTACTCTGCTCTTCAATCTCTATATACTATTCTTTATTTAAAGTCAGCGTATGCTTAATTTCTAATTAGTCCTTTTCATATTCTTGAGGGTCTCACTATATTTCTCTGAGGTTTATAGAAGGTCTTGAGTAACCTTATAACCATGGTTTTTGAATTCTATATCCAGTATTTTGCTTTCCTTCATTTCTTTCATTTGTGACCTATTTCTTTGTCTCTGCATTTTGGCTGCTTCCCTGAGTTGATAGAGTGGCTTTGTGTGCTAGGTGTCCTATATGGCCCAGTGGCTCAGCCTCCCCAATCACTCTTGATGTACCCCTTTGTGGGTTCTGTGCACAGTCTTGTAGTTAAGCCTGATCGCTGCTGTTATCACTGGGAGGAATTCATCTCCAGGCCAATTGGCTATGAGGACCAGCTGCATCTACAATGGGAGAACTTCTGTGCAGTAGACACCCTTCTAGGGCAGGACTTGCTTCACTGGAGCTTTGGTACTTACTTAGTCTGCCCCCTGAATGTGTCTCTTACGGATGTGAAGAGTTGTAATCTGGTATGGTCTCACTCTGACCACTGGGTACACTGGCTTTTGGATCTCCAAGATGGTGCAAAGTCAGCCACTGCCTAAGGCTGCCCAGTAGGAGATACAGAGAGATCTGCAGATTCCTCCTCTTTGTATGGAGTTTGGAGATTCCCAGATGAGGCCCAGCTGTGAAGCAATGCAAGCTGCTATGGAGCCTTGAGCCTTCTTTTGGAAGCTCTGGGCCTCTGACCCAGCTGCAGTTCCTTTTGTAAAAGAACAGGCCATTCATATGTAAAAGCCAGTGTGCACAGCTTTGGTGGGACGGGGTCTCAGGGAATCACCAGTCAGAGCAAACATAAATGGCTGCCATTCAGTCCTACCCGAAATGGCCTCTGTGTCCCACGAGACCATTCAGAAATAATGATCACTGTGAGCACATCTGAGAGAAAGCCGCCCTCGCATTTTGGTCTGATGCCAGACAGCCCAGTTTCTCTCTGTATGAGTCTGGGTCCCCAGAGTCTCATCCAGAACTGGAATTCTGAGCAGTCAGGAGCTTGTATCTCCCTCTCAATTGAAAAAGATAGCAGCATAACAAGTTTTCAACCCCTTTTACGTACACCTCCATACCTCGACACTTCTACACCTCCACACCTCCTACCGGACTCAATGTGCTTTTTTTTTCCTTCTAGTTGTAGAATTTCCACTCAGCCAGCCTTCCCATGGTTGTAGATGATGTTCGTTTTGTCTTTTAGTTGTATTTTTAATATGGTCAGGTGTTTACTTATGCCGCCATCATAGTTGTCTTGAAATTGGTTTTTTGATGTTGCTATTCACTAGAATTGAATTCTTTTCATAGTTTGAGGATTTGAAATATGCAGCTATTTGAAATGTTATTGAAAAGACTAAGGAAATTTAAGTCCTAATCTTATTTCACTATTTGGTTTGTTTATATTCTGTTTCAGTAGTTCTCAGCCTAAGGTGACTTGGTAACGTCTGGAGACATTTTTGATTGTTGGGCTGAGTGGGTAAGATGTCACTGACATGCAGTGAGTGGAGGTCAGGTGTGCTGCTAAATATCCTATAATGTACAGGACAGTGTTCAGCCAAGAGTTTTCTAAAATGTCAGTAATGCTAAGACTAAGAAACTGCTCTGTACAGGACATTACATGATCTAGGACAGTGATCGGCAAGTTCATTAGTCAACAGAGCCAAATATCAACAGTACAATGATTAAAATTTCTTTTGAGAGCCAAATTTTTTAAACTTCTAGCCAAAACCGGTTTGGCTCAGTGGATAGAACATCAGCCTGCAGACTGAAAGGTCCCAGGTTCAATTCCAGTCAAGGACAGGAACTACCTTGGTTATGGGCACATCCCCAGTTGGAGGTGTACAGCAGGCAGCTGGTCGATGTTTCTCTCTCATCGATGTTTTTAGCTCTCTATCCCTCTCCCTTCCTTTCTGTAAAAAATCAACAAAATGTATTTAAACTTAAACTTCTTCTAACACCAATTCTTCAAAATAGACTCGCCCAGGTCGTGGTATTTTGTGGAAGAGCCACACTCCAGAAGCCAAAGAGCCACATGGGCTCGCAAGCCGCGGGTTTCCAACCACGGCTCTAGGACAATGAGCAGAACTGTCTGGACAGTAATAAATGGCAGCATCTGACATTAATTAGTCGTGAGTAAGAAGTAATGTGTTGAGTGCTCATTATAGGCAGGGCCAAGTATAACTTATTCACTTTCCTGACTTATTTTTTTTTTTAGCTCCTACTATTTCCCTTTCATATAAAGCATGAAAGCTGCATTAATATTTGAATTCAAAACATGTATTTCTTATTTCTACTGCTTATGCTAAAAGTTGCCTTTGCATAAAAGGGAAGTGAGGAGTATATTTAGCAGAAGTCTACTGTTTGTCTAAACTTTCCTGCAAGAGTGTTGCTTTACTTCTCATCAAATTTGAAGGAAATAATGTAATCCTGCCCGAAATTCAGTGTAAATTCTCAATTCTAGTAAGTGAATCACATTCGAAAGTAGACCCAGTGGCCTGAATTCTAAAGTGTAAAGAGAATTCTCTTCTAATGTAGAAGAGCATGAGATGGTGGTATTGGGAGAGAAGAGTTTGGATACCAGATAGTAGTAGTGTGCCATGCTGATAGTTTTAAAATGTAAACTGATTACCTGGTAGAGACCAACCTGAATTATCTATGTTATATATATATATATTATTGATTTTGTACAGAGAGGGAAGGAGAGAGATAGAGAGTTAGAAACATCGATGAGAGAGAGACATTGATCAGCTGCCTCCTGAATGCCCTCCACCAGAGATGTGCCCGCAGCCAAGGTACATGCCGCCAACCGGAATCAAATCTCATACCTTTCAGTTCACAGGACGACACTCAATCCACTGAGCCAGACCGGTTTCGGCTATCTACATTATTCTTAAATCAAGAGGTACTCACCCAACAAGTGTGGCTCAGTGGTTGAGTGTCAATCTATGAACTTGGAATATACAGCTATTTGAAATGTTATTGAAATGACTAAGGAAATTTAAGTCCTAATCTTATTTTGCTATTTGGTTTGTTTTTATTCTGTTTATATTCCAATTAAAGTTTCAGGTCAATCCTGGATTGTTGGTTTGATCCCCAGTAGAGAACATGCAGGAGACAGCTGATCAATGATACTCTCTCATCATTGATGTTTCCATGTCTCCTTTTCCCTTCCTCTTTAAAAAATCCTATCTAAAAAAGGGAATATGCAAACTGACCCTCATGTAGTCTCAAAGATGGCGGTGCCCATAGCCAATAAGGAGAGAATATGCTAATTGACTGCCACACCCTCAAAGATAGCAGTGCCCACAGCCACAAGATAGAAGCACCCAGTCCCCTCAGCCTTGCTGGGGCAGAAGGTATGTCCAGCTGCTCCACATGCCTGCTTCCAGAGTCCCCCAGTCCCTTCTGCTCCCCAGCCACCCAGGGCCAGCTCGAGGTGTAGGCAAGCCTCAGATGGCAGCTGCCCAGACATCCAGGGCTGGCCTAAAGCACAGGCAAGCCTCGGATGGTGGCTTCCCATCCACCCATGGCTGGCCTGAGGCCCAGGAATACCTTGGATGGCAGCTGCCTGAACCGCCCAAGGCTAAGGTAACCAGAGGCAGCCCAGGTTTGTGATACCTGCAATGGCAGCAGCAGAGGTGTAATGGGGTATTACCTTTTCCTGATTTCTAGATTGCCTCCTGTCTCTGAGGGCTCCCAGACTGTGAGAGCGGCCAGGCTGGGCTGAGGGACCTTACTCCAATGTATGAATTTTTATCCACTGGGCCCCTACTAAATTAATAAAATCAAGAAATATAAGTAGATTTAAAATTGGGGCCCAGTATCAGAACCCAAGTTCCAACTTATTTCTATCAGTACAGGGCTGTTTTTAGGGTGAAAAGAACTCTGGATTTAGAATCAGGGTCAATAGTACATTGGAAGGGGGCTTAAAAATGGTAGAGGAGTACGTGGAAGCTACACTAACATTCTCCCAGGACTGAACTGGAAATACAAGTAAAATAGAGAAAAACCACTCTGAAAAACTGACAAGAATAGTTGGAGAGATGCATAGAGACTGGTAGGAAGTGCAAAGGGCAAAAGGGCTGGAAACACAGATGTCCAAGAGATATGAAAAATGCTCAAAATTACTGATCACCAGAGAGTTGCAGATCAAAGTGACAATGACCTTGCACCTGTCAAAATGGCTACCATCAGTGAATGACAAATACTGGTGAGGATGTAGAGAAAAGGGAACTGTAGTACATGCTGGTGGGAATTCACGCTGATGTAGCCATTATGGAATACAGTATGGAGTTTCCTCAAAAAATTAAATATAGCACTGCCATTTTACCCAGTAATCCCACCTTTAGGAATATATCCTTAGAAATCTAAAACACCAATCACAAAGAATGTATCCACTCCTATGTTCATGACAGCACAATTGATAATAGCTAAGCTCTGGAAAAAGCCCCAAGTGCCCATCATTAGATGAGTGGATAGAATAGCAGTGGTACATTTTATACCATGGAATTCTATGCAGCAGTAAAAATGAAGGGTCTCTTATTAAGACAGCATGGAGGGATCTGGAGGGTATTGTGCTTAGCAAAATAAGTCAGAGAAAGATAAGTATCACATGATCTCACTCATATGTGGAATCTAATGAACAGAATAAGTTGATGAACAAAATACAGTGGTACCTTGAGATACGAGTTTAATTCCTTCCGTAACGTTGAGGCGTGGGAAACTATGAAACGTTGGAGTCGCGGTAAACTGGTGGGTCGTGTGCAGCCAGCTCATCTGCGCGATTACTCCTATCTCAAATGTTGCTTGTATTTCAAAGCAAAAATCGCTGGTTCGACGGCTCGTATCTCAAAAATGTCGTATGTTAGGGGACTCGTATCTCGAGGTACCACTTTAGTTCCAGAGACTTAGAAGCATGGAACATAGTATAGAATCTCAGAGGGAAGGGGGATGGGTGAGAAGAAATCAACCAAAGAACCTGTATACAGATATGCATAACTAAGAGACACAGACAAAAGGGTGGTAAAGGCCTGAGGTGGGACATGGGTGGGCTAGAAGAGGTCAGTGGGGGAAAAAAGGTAACATGTGTAATACTTTCAACAATAAAGATTTAATTAAACATAAATAAAAAAAATGAGGCCAGAAAAATGGTGGCGGAGCAGACAGGCGTGTCTGGAGCTTTGTCGCTGGACAGAGAGGGAGAGTGAGCGGCTAAGAGTTGCGCTGGGAGTGTTTGTTGGCAAGTTAAGAATCAGTTATCCTCCAGGAGAAGGTAGGGAACTGTTGGATGTGACTCTCCTGGCCAGGCAACCCCATTGCCACGAGGATTTTGTCTGCCAGCACCACCAGCACGAACACGGAGACCACGCCATCTTGGAGAGGGAGGTGGATGTCTGCGGTGGTCTGAAACCTGTGGCTGGGGCACCCACCGGGCAGCCGGGGATCCGGGAACCCAGAATATCGCTCTCCAATCAGTGCATACACACAGCAGATTCAGACATCCACACGGCACATGAAAAGGTCAGATTTTGCCTGGGATAAAGAGAGAGAACTGCATGACCAGAAACCCAGAGAAGAAAGACCATGGGCAGAAAAAGAAACAGCCCACATAAGACAGAAAGGCAGGTTTCACCAGAAAAGGAAGTAAACAAAATAGAAGAAGAAATAAGCCTGCCACAGAAAGAGTTCAGAGAAATGATCATAAGGTGGGTGAAAAGAATGGAAGACAAAATCTACAATGTGAGTAAGACCCAAGAGGAGATGAAGAAATACAGGAGAACCTAGAGGAGGTGCAGAATGATCAAGAAGAAATGAAAAATGACATCACTGCTATAAAGAACTCAATAGAAAGCAACAAAAGACTAGAAGAAGCAGAAGACTGCATCAGTGAGCTAGAAGACAAGGCAGGAAAAAACACCCAAGTACAGCAGCTCCTAGAATAAAAAGTTAAAAAGCAAGAGGAGAGCCTAAGGGAACTTTGGAATAACATGAAACAAAACAACATCCGCATAATTGGGGTTCCAGAAAGAGTGGAAACTGAACAAGGATTAGAGAACGTGTTTGAAGAAATAATGACAAAATTTCTCCAATATAGGAAGGAAAAAACCCACACAAATCCAAGAAGCTTACAGGCCCAAGCAAAATGAATCCCAACAAACCAAGGCACATTATAATTAAATTGGCAAATACCAACAACAAAGTAAGAATCTTAAAAGCAGCCAGAAACAGAAAGATACCTACAAAGGAACCCCCATAAGACTAGCTATTGACTTCTCAACAGAAACTCATGAGGCCAGAAGGGAATGGAATGAAATATACAAAGTCATGCAAAGGAACGGTCTGAATCCAAGAATACTGTACCCTGCAAGACTCTCAATCAAAATGGAAGGTGAAATCAGAAGCTTCACAGACAAAAAAGGACTAAGGGAATATATTACCACTAAACCAGGAATGCAAGAAATGTTGAAGGGTCTGCTGTAATAAAAAGAATGAGGAAGCGAAGAAGGAACTTGGGGTAAGGACTAAAAATGGCAACAGATAAGTACTTATCAATAATAACTTTAAATGTAAACGGATTAAATGCTCCAATCAAAAGACATAGAGTAACCGATTGCATAAGAAAACATGATCCATATATCTGCTGTCTCCAAGAAACCCAACTCAGAAAAAAAGATGCACACAGATTGAGGGTGAAGGGATGAAAGAAGGTATTTCAGGCAAATGGAAATGAAAAAAAAAGCTGGGGTTGCAATACTTATATCTGACAAATTAGATCTCAAAGTGAAGGACATCAAAAGAGATAAAGAGGAGACAGCCAAGATGGTGGCATAGGTAAACACCTACACTGCTGCCTTGCACAACAATTTCAAAACTACAACTGAAAGACAGAACAGACATCATCCAGAACCACAAGAAAGGTGGCTGAGTATAAGTTCTACAACTAGAAGGAAAGAGAGGGGCTCACAGACACCCAGAGGAGCTGCAAAAAGCTGAAGTACGGAGACGTGCGCGCTGAGAGAGCGGGTGCCCGTGTAACTGGCTGGCTTTCTCTGGCGGGAGGGAAACGGAGACTCCCAACGGCATTGAACCCCTTATCCTACGACACTAAACCCCAGACCCAGCCGGAACTCATACGGGTGGAGTTTGGACTGTGAAAAGGGAGAAGTGCACGGAGATTTAGCGGAGTCGCAAAAGATAGGAGGTCTGGTCACGGTCACGCATACATGACACCGACGCACAGAGGATAGATTGCTGATTGTACTACTGGCTTTTGCGACTGGGCAAGAGACAGACCCTCCCAACTGTGCCACTTCTGAGTCCACTGGGCCCCTGTTTCGGGCGAAACCCTGGAGACCTAGACTCATGGGGTCCTGGGGCACAGGGGAGCTGGAAAGGCAGCGGTCTAGAGGCACTGTGGGCGCGCGCGCACAAGGACTGCTCCAGCCATTACCCAGTCACGTGAGACTCAGGGGCCATGGAGCGCGGGGCCGACTGGAAGGCAAGGCGGTTCCTTAAGCCCTGAGACTCCACCCATCCCAAGCTCAACAGAGGCTTCTGTAGTTTTGGAAGTACAGAAGTTTCCCCGACATAGTGAAAATGACAAGAAAACGGAAGGGATCACACACAAAAGAAATGGAGGGAACAAAACGACTGGATATAGAGTTCAAAACCACGCTTATAAGGTTTTTCAAGAATATGCTAGAAAAGATGGATAAATTTAGTGAGAGCCAAGAGGAGATGCAAAAAAGCCTACTAGAAATGCTGGAGATGATGCATAAATTTAGCGATCCCCAAGAGGAGATGAAAAAGGACCAACTAGAGACAATGACTGAAATAAAAAATATACAGAGTCCTAATAGCAGACTAGAGGAAGGCAAGAATCAAGACAAAAATTTGAAATATAAAAAAATAGAAAACACTCAACTGAAAAGCAAGAAGAGAAAAGAATCCAAAAAATGTGAATATAATGTAAGGAGACTCTGGGACAGCTTCAAACGTACCAATATCTCTCTTCCTCTCTGGCAGAGGAAGAGAGAGAGCAAGATATTGAAAACCTATTTAAAGAAATAATGACTGAAAACTTCCCACATCTGGTGAAGAAATAGACTTACAAGTCCAGGAAGCACATAGAACCCCACATAAAAGGAATCCAAAGAGGAACACACCAAGACACATCTTGATTAAAATACCAAGAGCAAAGACAAAGAGAATATTAAAAGCCGCAAGAGAAAAACAGTTTATTACCTACAAGGGAGCACCCATACGACTGTCAGCTGATTTCTCAACAGAAACCATGCAGGCCAGATGGGAGTGACAAGAAATATTCAACGTGATGAATAGCAAGAACCTACAACCAAGAATAATCTATCCAGCAAAGCTAACATTCAGAATAGAAGGACAGATAAAGAGCTTCACAGAGAAGAAAAAGCTAAAGGAGTTCATCAACTCCAAACCAGTCTTATATGAAATGCTGAAGGGTACTCTTTTAGAAGAGGAAGAAGAAAAAGGTAAAAGCCAAAAAAATTATAAACAAATACATATCTATCAAGAAATGAATCTAAAAATTAAGTGAATTAAAAATTTGATCAACAGAATAAACTGGTGAATATAATAGAATCAGGAGCACAGAAAGGGAGTGTACTGATAATTCTCAGGGGGAAAGGGGTGAAGGGTGTACAGGCAGAGACTGGACAAAAATCATACACCTAAGGATGAGGTCAATGGGAGGGAACTAAGGGCAGAGGAAGGGGTGGGAGCTGGGTGGAGGGGTGCTATGGAGGGGAAAAAAGAGCAACATGTAATAATCAGAATAATAAAAATTTAATTTTTTTAAAAAAAGATAAGAAAGGCCACTTCATAATACAAAAGGGAACAATACAACAAGACGAAATAACTCTGGTAAACATATACGGACCTATAATAGGAGCACCTAAATACATAAAAAAAACTCCTGCAGGCCAAAACCGGTTTGTTCAGCGGATAGAACATCAGCCTGTGGACCAGGGGGTCACAGGTTCAATTCCGGTCAAGGGCATATATCCTGGTTGCAGACACATCCCCAGTAAGGGGGGAGGGCTGCAGGATACAGCTGATCAATGTCTCATTGATGTTTCTAACTATCCCTCTCCCTTGCTGTAAAAAATCAAAGTATATTTTTTAAAATTTTTCTGGAGGATATAAAGGGAGAGATTGACAGCAATACAATCATAGAATGAGACTTTAATACCCCACTGTCAGCCCTAAAGAAATCCTCTAAACAAAAAATCAGGAAAGAAACATCAATCCTAAATGGATTTTACACCAGTTTGAATTGACATATTCAGAACATTTCACCCCATAGCCACAGAATATACATTCTTCTCTAGTGCACATGGGTCATATTCAAAGATAGACCATATGTTGGGTCATAGGAAAACTCTTCAATTCAAGAAGATAGAAATCATATAAAGCACTTTCTCATACCACAGTGGCATAAAACTGGAAATCAAGTATAATGAAAATAATAGAAATAAATCAAGCACATGGAGACTAAATAGCATGCTATTAAACAACGACTGGGTAACCAAATAGATCAAGGAAGAAATAAAAAACATCATGACAACAAATAACAATGACAACCCAACAATACAAAATTTAAGGGGCACAGTGCAAGCAGTCTTGAGATGGAAGTTCATAGCCCTACAAGCCTACTGCAAAAAACAGGAAACAATGGTAATAAATAATCAGCCCTACAACTCAAAGAGCTAGAAAGAGAGCAACAAGAAAAGCCTACTGCAAGCAGAAGGAAGGAAATGGTAAAGATCAGAGCGGAGATAAACAACATTTAGACCATAGAAACAATTCAAAATATCAAGAAAACTAAGAGCTGGTTCTTTGAAAAGATAAACAAGATTGATGAACCTCTAGCCAGGCCCACCAAAAAGCAAAGAGAGAAGACCCAAATAAAGAAAATCAGAATTGATAGAGGAGAAATAACAGACCCCGCTGAAATACAAAGGATTATTAAAAAATACTATAAATAACTCTATTCCAACAAATTGGACAACCTGGAAGAAATGGACATATTCCTAGAAAAATATAAGCGTCCAAAACTCAATCAGGAAGAATCTAAATTCTCAATAGGCCAATAACTATGGAAGAAATTGAAGCAGTTATCAAAAAGCTTCCAGCAAATAAAAGCCCGGGACCAGATGGCTACACAGGAGAGTTTTAACAAACATTCAAGAAAGAATTAAAACCTATCTTCCTCAGACTATTCAAAAACATTCAAGAAGAAGGAACACTTCCAAACACCTTCTATAAAACCAGCATCACACTAATACCAAAACCAGATAAAGACAATACAATGAAAGAGAATTATAGGCCAATATCTCTCATGAACATAGATGCCAAAATCCTCAACAAAATTATAGCAAATCGGATCCTGCAGTACATCAGAAAGGTCATACACCATGACCAAGTAGGATTCATCCCAGGAATGCTGGGATGGTATAAAATCTGCAAATCAATAAACGTGATACATCACATAAACAAGTTGAGAGAAAAAAAATCACTTAGTCATATCAATTGATGCAGACAAAGCATTTGACAAAATCCAATCTTGATAATAACTCTAAGCAAAGTGGGAATAGAACGATCATACCTGAACATCATAAAAGCTATATATGATAAACCCACAGCTAACATCATACCCAATGGGCAAAAACTAACACCATTTCCCCTAAGAACAGGAACAAGACAGGGTTGCCCACACTAATACCAAAACCAGATAAAGACACTACAATGAAAGAGAATTATAGGACAATATCTCTCATGAACATAGATGAGAGATATTGTTTATTTGGTTTGATTTATTCCTGTTTGACATAATACTGGAAGTATTAGCCATTGCAGTTAGACAAGAAGAAATAAAAGGCATTCAAGTCGGAAAAGAAGTAAAGCTGTCCTTATTTGCAGATGACATGGTAGTGTTCATAAAATACCGAAGGATTCCATCCTAAAAAATATTGACTTAAAAGAATTCGGCAATGTAGCAGCACACAAAGTTAATGCCAAGAAATCGGTGGCATGTCTGTACACTAATAGTGAAATTACAGAAAGACTCAAAAAACAATCTCATTTACCGTTGCACCAAAAAAGTTAAGATACCTAGGAATAAACCTAACTAAAGAAGTAAAAGACCTATATGTAGAAAACTACAGCCCACTGAAAAAAGAGAAAGAGGAAGATGTTAACAGATGGAAGAGCATACCATGCTCATGCATTGGGAGAATCAACATCATTAAAATGTCCATACTACCCAAAGCAATCTATAGATTCAATGCACTATCCATTAAAATACCAACGACATATTTCACAGACCTATAAAAAATTCTTCATAGATTCATCTGGAAGAAAACAAGACCATGAATAGCTACAGCAAATCTGAGAGAGAAGAATAAAATAGGTGGATCTCAACACCAGATTCTAAGCTATATTACAAAGCAAATGTTCTCAAAACATCCTGGTATTAGCACAAGAACAGACATATAGACCAATGGAATAGAATAGAGAATCCAGATACCCACCCAAACCACTATGCTCAACTAATATTTGACAAAGGAGGCATGAACACTCAATGGAGCCAAGATAGCCTCTTCAATAAATGGTGTTGGGAAAATTGGACAGATAACTTGCAAAAAAAATGAAACTGGACCACCAACTTACACCAAATACCAAAATACACTAAAAATGTACAGGACTTAAACATCAGAAGGGAAACCATAAAAATACTAGAGGAATCCACAGGCAGCACAATCTCAGATATATGCCGAAAGAACTTCTTCAGTGATACTGCTCCAAAGGCAATGGAAACTAAACAAGAAAATGAACAAATGGGACTACATCAAAATCAAAAGCTTTTGCACAGCCAAAGAAACCATCAACAAAACAACAAGAAAGATCACTGTATGGGAGAACATATTTGCAAATGTTATCACTGATAAAGGTTTAATCTCCAAAATCTACAGCCAACTTATACAACTCAATAAAAGGAAGATGAAAGATCCAATAAAAAAAAATGGGCAACGGACCTAAATAAAACCTTTTCGAAAGATGACAGAAGGAAGGCCAAGAGACACATGAAAACATGGTCAAAGTCATTAATCATCCGAGAGATGCAAATCAAAACGACAATGCGATACCCTCTTAAACCAGTCAGAATGGCAATCATCAACAAACAAACGACAAGTGTGGGCGAGGATGTGGAGAAAAAGGAACCCTTGTGCACTGTTGGTGGGAATGCAGGCTGATGAAGCCATTGTGGAGAACAGAATGGAGTTTTATTAAATAAAAATGGATCTCCCATTTGACCCAGCAATCCCACTCTTAGGAATTTATCCTAAGAAATCACAAACACCAATCAGAAAGGATTTATTCACCCCTATATTCATAGCGGCACAATTTACAATAGCTACAATTTGGAAACAGCCTAGGTGCCCGTCAGCAGATGAGTGGATCAGAAAGTTGTGGTACATCTACACAATGGAATTCTATGCTGCCATTAAAAAGAAGGAGTTCTTACCATTTGCAGCAACCTGGATAGAACTGGAGAACCTTATGCTTAGTGAAAGAAGTTAGTCAATGAAGGAGCAGCACCACATGCTCTCCCTCATTTGTGGATAATAAAGAACATTTTAAATTGATGAACAAAAGGGTACATACAGAGGCAGTAAAGCATCAAACAGACAGATATTATAGCAGGAAGATTAAGGAGAGGTGGGGTATATAAGAGATCAACCAAAAGACTTGTATCTATGCAGGTAAGCATAACCAATGAACATAGACACTTGGGCGGTTGGGATATGCCTGGGAGGGAGGCGGGGGGAAATGGGGGGATATGTATGCATGTAACAATAAATATATATGTAAAAAAATGAATACATTGGAAGGAATTCTAGTACTATATTATACTTTGTGCTGCAAGAAAAAGCATGAACAGTGTTCTTGGAGTGCCCCTGTGAAAGTCTGTTTTCTATAGAATTAAAATAAATTATAAAATTAATCTAAAAAATAAAAGGTTAAAAACCATATTGCATTATTTGTAAAAAAACAAAACAAACACAAAACAGATACTAGAAGGGTAGGTGAATTTATTAAGAAACAGGGACATGTAAATAGTGTTCAACTAGACAGTACGTTGCTTTTGCAGCCAGAATCTGAACCCGCTGAGAAATTTCCTGTGCTAGTAGCATATTTCCTTCTCAGCTGTAATGTTCCAGAAGGTGGCCTTTCTGAAGGTGTTCCATGCACTAGCTCTTGGTGGTGAAGGATTGAATTTTCTCCCTTAATAAAGCTGCTTACTTGACAGTTGAAATTTTAACTATGTAGATGGAACATAGTTATTCTCAATATATTGTTTAAATTAATAGGAGTTCCCAACTGCAAGGTTGTTTTCACTGAATGTGTTGATAAGCTTTACTTAACAGAGAATGTTCATTCGTGTTGTGGGAGCCTGCTCCTATATGGAGGGGTTTGGAATAGTCCCTTTGCTTTTGTGGTTTGTTACCTGTGGTCAACCATGGTCCAAAAATAGTAAAGATGGAAAATTTTAGAAATAAATAATTTATAAGTTGTAAATTTTATGCCATTCTGATTAGCATGATGAAATCTCATACTGTTCTAGTCCATTCTGAGTCATCCCTTTCTCCAGCATCACCCCATTGTATATGCTTCCCTCCATCTTGGTTATCAGATTGACTGTCAGGGAGTTGCTGTGCTTGTGTTGAAGTAACCCTTATTTTACTTAATAATGGCTCCAAAGTTCAAGAGTACTGTGACTGGCAATTCAGAAATGCCAAAGAGAAGCCATAAAGTGTACTTGTACATATGTATGTATGTATGCATAGGAAAAAATAGTATATAGGGTTTGCAGTTTCAGTCATCCACTGGGGTTCTTGGAATGTATCCCCTGCAGATAAGGAGGGACTACTATACTGTCTTATTGAATCCATACCTGTGTGACATAAAGTCTTATTGGACTTATACCTAATATTAATAGAATATTTCTTTGTGAGCTACATCCTGTTTAATGGCAATAACCTTGTTGTGCCTCAGGTTTTCCATACAGTGCCTAATTTTGTTTAAGTGTTATGCTATAGGCGAGATGAACATTTTCAGACTTTTCACTGTACCATACATTTTCTAACATTCACAGGTAACTGCCCACCCCCTCAATTTCCCCCAATTTTCCTGAACAGGAGGCTTAAGCTCCCGAATTTTTAGGCTAGTATTAAAGGAAAATGGTTTGCACATGACTGTATCTCTGTCTGAACATCTTACAAGTCTTGCTTAATTTCTTGCATACATACAGCAAAAAGTGATGAGGTCTGGTGTCCACTGACAAGGCTGCTGATGACTGAGCATTTGCAGCTGCTTTCGTGGCTTTTCTAATGGGAAAGAATGTGGCTATCAAGCTTCTAATCACTGGTCCTCAGTCACACATCCTTACCCCCAATCACTAGTGCTGGCCAAGAGAATAATCCTGATATGGCAAATTGTGCTAGGTACCTTGCCTTCTTTCCTCCCAGAATCTAAAATAATAGAATTTAGAGCCAATGAGTACATACTTGATTCATGACTGGCTGGCACTTAACTTCCCATAGCAAAGTGTCTTAAGTTCCTATACTGGTGTTTGTATTTGCAAACTGTCTTGCCATTTACTTCACCACAGAAGTTACATGTTTCCTGAAAGTTGAACAATAGCTGTTGTGAAATAGCTGTAAACTAACATTTCATAAAATGTGACAAGATAAGGTTAACTTCAGGACCTGTTAGCAGTGAGAGGGAGAAGTCATGATACCATAGATACTAATTAGTAGTTCTGGCTCCACATATTCAGGTGTGATGAAACTTAGGCACTTGATGCTTAATTTGAAGAAAGCAGCCTTAATGCAATTTGATGTTTGTGGAATAAAGTTGTTCATAGCATTTTTTTTTTTTTTTACGGTCCTTTGTATTTCTGTGGCATCAGTTGTTACTTCACCTCTTTTATTTCTGATTTTGTTTATTTGGATCCTCTCTTTGTCTTTTGATGAGTCTGGCTAGAAGTTCATCTATCTTATTTATTCTTTCACAGAATCAACTCTTGGTTTTATTGAGTTTTGGGGGGATTTTATTTGTTTGTTTTTGTCTCTTTTATATACATCCTGATTTTTGTTATTTATTTTCTTCAACTTACTGTAGAAGGCCTTTTCTTCTTGTACTCTTTGTAATTTTTTAAGTTGTAGTATTAGATAACTTATTATTTCTTTATTTTATTTTATTTTATTTTATTTTATTTTATTTTATTTTATTTTATTGCTTCGTGAGGTAGGCCTGTAGTGCAGTGAACTTCCCTCTCAGGACTATTTCCACTGTGTCCCATAGATTTGGGATTGTTGTGTTTTTATTTTCATTTGTTTCCAGGTTGTTTTTTATTTATTCTTTGATCTTTTTGGTAACCCATTCATTGTTTAATAGCATACTATTAGCCTCCCTATGTTTGATTGTTTTTGAGAATTTTATTGTATTGATTTCTAATTTCATGCCATTGTGGTTTGAGAAGAAGTTTGATATGATTTCAGTCTTGAATTTGTAGAGTCTTAGTTTGTGTCCTAACATGTGGTCTATCTTTGAAAATGTCCCATATGCACTTGAGAAGAATGTATATTCTGTAGCTTTGGCATAGAATGTTTTAAAGATGTCAATTACTTCCATCTGTTCTAGAATGTCATTTAGGATTGCTGTTCTTGTTGATTATTGTCTAGAACAGTGGTCGGCAAACTGTAGCTCGTGAGCCGTGGTTTGCCGCTCTGTTGACTAATGAGTTTGCCAACCACTGACCTAGACTCACCTAGACTCTCGATTCCAATAATTACAGGTTGTTGTTGTTCTACTTCTTTTTACAGCAGTCCCTTTAGCATTTCTTGCACTACTGGTTTGGTGGCAATAAACTCCCTTAGCCTTTATTTTGTCTGCATAGCTCCTGATTCCCACTTCAATTTCAGATGATAGTCTTGCTGGATAGAGTATTCTTGGATTCAGTCCCTTGCTTTGCATCCCTTTGTATTACTTCATGCCATTTCCTTCTGGCCTGATGAGTTTTGTTGAGAAATCAGTTGATAGTCTAATGGGAGATCCCTTGTAGGAAACTTTCTGTTTATCTCTTGCCAATTTTAAGTTTCTTTGTCTTTTACTTTTGCTAATTTAATTATGATATGTATTGGTTTAGGCCTTTTTGGATTCATCCTGATTGGATCTCTTTGTGCTTCCAGGACTTGTGTAACTTTTTCTTCCCCAAATCTGGGAAGTTTTCTGTTATTATTTCTTCAAACAGAAGAAATCCATGCTCAGTTTCCTTTACCTTCTGGCAACCCTATTATGTGGATGTTGTCACAAAGCTCCCTTAAACTCTCCTACTTTTTAATTTTTTTTCCAGTTGCTACTCTGCTTGGATATGTTTTCTTCTCTATCTTGTCTTCTAACTCGATTCAGCCCTCAGCTTCTTCTAGCCTGCTGTTGAAACCTTCATGGTGTTCTTTATTGCAGCTATGTTGTTCTTCATTTTCTCTTAATTTTTACCCCTTATAATTACTGCTTGTAATTCTCACTCAGATGTTTGAATACCTTATAATCATTACTCTGAATTCTTTTTCTGACAAAGTACTTGCCTCCATTTCATTTATTCCCTTTTCTGGTGATTCCTCCTTTTCTTTCATTTGGGGATTGTTTCTTTGTCTTCCCAATTATGCTGTACCTTTGCATTTGTTTCTATATATCAAATCAAACTGCTATGCCACCCACATTTTTTGAGTTGGTCTTATGTAGTAGATGTTTTGTAGGATCCAGTAGTGCAGACTTTCAGGTCTCCTGGGCTGGGTATTCTCATGCTATAGAAAGGCCCTCTACTTGGGATATTTGTGTTCTGTTGTACTTGGGTCTGAAATGTTATTGTCCCATTTGTGGATAGAGACTTCTTTCAGAGTCTCTGATTATGTGATTCACTACCTACCATGTTGTGCCAGCTGTTGTGGAGGTGCTGACTGAACCACCCAAGATACAACTAGACGGGACACAACACAGGAAGAACAGAATAAGAATGTAATCAAGACCTCTATAGCCCCAACAAAAGTGACCACCAGAGGAAAGAGAATTAGAAAAGAGAGAAGAGAGCAAAAGTGATAGAAAACAAAAGAAAGATAAAATATGGGGAGAAAACACAAATAAACCAAAAAGCTCAAACAAAAACCACCCAGAAAAAAAAGATGTAGAAGCAGAGCTTAATAAGGTGAAAGAATTAGAGGAATGGCCATAGCCTCTTTGATCACTGGATAGAGTATAAGCCTGCAGATTGAAGGGTCCCAGGTTCGATTCCAGTCAAGGGCATGTACCTTGGTTGCAGATTTGATCCCTGCAAAGCTCAAAGTCTAGAATGTAGCATGCTGTATCACCTAGGGCAGAGGTGTTTTGTTTTGTTTTGTTTTGTTTTGCTTTGCTTTGCTTTGCTTTGCTTTTTTCATTATCTACCCTCTGAGGTAGCTCCTACCAGGGAGAATATCCATTTCTGTTTGGAAGTGTATGAACAACCCAATGCAGGATTTCTGTCTACTGCTTTTCCAAGTCTCTCTGCCCTGATTTCCAACCCTGCCTATCCTCAAGCACCTCAATTCTGTGCCTCCCTCCCTGCACCAATACCTTGATTGCGTAGTTGCAAATGAAAACTGTGCCCTGGGTTTAGAGATTAAAAAAAAAAAAGCAATAGAAACTGCAGCTCTCTCCCACACTGGCTCTGGTCTTCTGGGTATACACTCAACTGCTGCCAGTAGTCCTGCTACCTTTCACAGCTGCTTGGATGATACAGACACTTTGGGTGACACTGCCATGAGTCAGGAAGCACACCTAGTCAGGTTGCTGCCACTGGTGCATGGAGCCTTGCTTATGCTCCTGGAACAATTCTTCCCATAGCTTAGCTTGCTCTTCTCTGGGCTCCCCTATTTTCTCAACCTCGCCCTTCCTTCCGGTTTTAAATGCCTTCTGTTTTTCCTTGTTATAAGTCACCTCCTTGGCTGGACCACAGTTGGAAATTCCAGGTGAATATTCTCCAATTTAGTGTAATTTCAGCCTGACCCTGTGTAGAGGTATCTGACAGGCCTGTTAATTTGGCTGCCATTTTCTCCTCTATCTGGGGATTTAAATGTGGATTCTGATTCTGTAGTTACGGTAGAGTTTAATATTATCCAATTCTCTTAAGCTCTCAGGTGATGTTCAGGCTGCTAGAACCTGCATCACACTTTGAGTAGCATGATTCTAGAGGGAACATTCCTGTGGCTGAAATACTGGAGTTCAAGTTTAAACCAGAATTGACCTGCCCTCCCTGCTATTCATAGTAGGCAGCCCAACAAACTTTGGAAAATCACACAAATTACACAAGCATTAAGCAAGTGGACACATTCAAAAGATAGTGCTCACTGCCATTCCTGTCTTATAAAACAATAGGTCCAGTTTCTGACAAATGCTGTAATATGTCCATGGTGACCAGATTCAAAAGACATGGAAAATACCAAGTGGTTGTAGGTTATTACTGGCCCTTGGGCAACCTGATGGAAGGATGATACAGAATCTAATATTTGCTTTTGTTTGCAAGATGGGTGTGTCTCTTGTTCCATGTCATTAGCTCACTCTCTCCTACCTGTGTCGCCATGCACTGGCCTGCTGGGTCCCAGCTGCTGGCAAGCCTGCTAATGATGTTTGTCTGCACTGAAATGGTTGAGGTTGAGGTTAAGAATGTTTGAACCTGTCAGAGTAAAGAAAGTTGCCTCTGATGTCTGACTAAAACAGGTGTTGGTAGTGGAAATTCAGCAGTCTTCATGGCATGCTTTTGGGTCTTGTAACACAGACCTTCTTGGATTTGTATTCTGCTTTGAACTGTGCTCTAGTTTAGGGATTTCTAAAGAGAAGATATTTTTAACACTATAGATAGATTTTTCTGATGAAGCTAAAACATTCATCTGACTGAAATGTGGAAAGAGATGGTTAGAGTGCTAAATTTAAAAATTACTTAAGAAGCCTTAGACTTATAGGTGGTATTTAACTCTATTTTTAATTCACAATTTTTGGCAGAAAGGTGACCCCTTATCATATAATGAGGTCAGTGCCCTTGGAAGTTTCATTATCTGTAGTGCCTTGAAGGAAAGGTTCCTGTTAAGTGGGGGAGGGAACATCTGTAATACCATTCTTCTTACATAGTAATTATTTTTTTTTTCTGATATGAATGTATATGTTCTTAGTTATAATTACAATGTATGTCACGGTATATGTTTATATTACACAATGGATGCTGATTTTTATAGCCATTAGCTTTAATGGCTGAATAATATTGCCATGAATGGTTAGCATAACAGTGTACTAACCATTCCTCTATGGTGGAATATTTAAGTTATTTAAACTTTTCTGCTGTTACAGAACATCTTCAAGGTTCTTACATTCATTCCACAAATATTTTACCTATGTATAAGGCATTCTGCTAGCTGCTAAGCAAAAAGAGCCATACACCCTGTCCTTGGGTATTTAGAATCTAATAAGTAACAGTTCTTGATTGTATTTTGCATTTTAACCACATAACTCTTAGACTTACAAAAAAAAACCACAAAAACTTTTGAGCAAATTGTAGATTTACATGAAGTTGTGAGAAACAATATAGAGATCCCATATACCCTTTACCAGGTCTCCTAGTGGTAAGAACATTTTTCATAATTATAACTGCAGAACCAGGAATTTGGCATTGATAAAATCCAGCCTTATTCAGGTTTACCAGTTTCACATGTATTCATTGGTATGTGTACACAGACACTTCTGTGCACTCTTATTCTGTATGTAGATATGTGTAACACCACCACAATCAGGATACAGAGCAGGTTCATCACAGGATTTCTCATGCTCTCTGCCACCCTTTCTAACCCTTCGCCACCTTGCACCTGTAATTTTGTAATTTTGTAATTTTGTAATCTTTGTAATTTTGTCATTTTTGATTATTATATGTTAAAGGAAATGAGTAAGACTTTAAGCCTCTGTACCTCTTTTCCCACATTCTGGGAATCTTTGTGGAATCCAAAGTGAGCATCTAATGAATATGGTGTTTTGGCCTTAATATTTTATTTTTCAAAATACAGTGGTACCTCGAGATACAAGTGCCCTAACATACGAGATTTTTGAGATACAAGCCGTTGAGCGAGCGATTTTTGCTTTGAAATACGAGCAACATTTGAGATATGAGTAATCGTGCGGATCAGCCGGCTACACACAACCCACCAGTTTACCACAACTCGAGCATTTCATAGTTTCCCATGCTTCAAGGTTATGGAACGAATTAAACTAATATCTCGAGGTACCACTGTATGTTAATTTGTCTATATATATAAAATCTTCTTTTGTTCTGATAACAAGTGAGCATATATCCTGATGCCATCTTTATTATTCTTTAGAAGTTACAAGGGCAAAACTAGTTTTCTCTTGAACTGTCTGTCTCTTGAGGAATGAGGACCTCTGAGAGCCTCCTCATACAGAGAGGTTGCTCCATAGATGTTGGTTGAACAAATGCTCTTGATCCAGAGAGTTGACTGTGTGCATTTGGAAAGTATAGAACACACAGAGGATGGGTAAGGGACAGTTGGACTTTAAACGTAATGCCTTGGTCTTATTACTTAACTCCAAGTATTAAATAAATCTCATTATTTAAAAGTTTCTTTCAAAACCAAGAAAAACTAAATAGTAATGCCAGCCAAATAGACGAGCTGTATGTTTAGAAAGAAAACTGGGTCTCAAGGCAAAGCATTCTGAGGAGGGAAATAACTGTTCAGTGCACCAGCTTTGAACTTCAAAAGAGCAGTATTCTCCCCTAACCTGTTTGGCCCAGTGGATAGAACGTTGGCCTGCAGACTGAAAGGCCCCAGGTTCGATTCTGGTCAAGGACATGTACCTTGGTTGCGGGCACATCCTCAATAGGGGGTGTGCAGGAGGCAACTGATAGATGTTTCTCTCTCATCAATGTTTCTAACTCTATCTTTCTCCCTTCCTCTCTGTAAAAAATCAAAATATATTAAAAAAAAAACAAACAACAAAAAACAGTTTTCTCCCTACCTGCCACTCCCCCTACACACACACACAAACACACACATACACACACACATCTGAGCTGCTGCTGCTCCAGGGATCTTGGTTTTATGCCTGTTTTCTGAAATCTCCCGAGTCTAAAACAGAAAGCACACGGACTGTACGGCAGAATGTGTTTTGAGGTAACTTAGTGACCTGTTTGGTTACTTGTATGTTTAGATTTTTATTGTTTTATTTCTTTTGAATGATCAACATAGTCCTCATTTTCTAAGGAAGACATGAATTCCAGGACCCACAAGGGCTAAGCAAGCACTGTGCTATGTGAGTGTGGTTGACCTTGACCTAGTGATAGCTGACCTGAACATGCCTGGAGACTGCACCTTGGGGGTGACTTTTGGGCCTTCTGATGATGAACCAACAGTTGGGGCTTCAGGAAACAAACTCATTATCTCTTCTGCTTTTTACTTCTTTTACTTCTGTTTTTATGCCATTTCTTTGAACATAAAGTCTGAATCTTTGTCTAAAATCCAGGCCCAATGTGGTCTAGTCCAATGGTTGCCAACCTTTTGGACCTCATGGACCACCAGTGGTTCACACAACACAGATTGGCAACCACTGGTCTAGACCATGCCTACCTTCCTGAGATTCACCTGGTGCCCTTCTTTCTCTGTGGTCCCCCTCTAAGGTCACCTTCCAGGTCTTCTTTCCATAGCTTCATATTGTTGCCCATGGTGTGTGCTGTTTGTTTATTCTACCTAGAACACCATCTGCCCTTCTTCTCTCCACCAGCATTTGTCCGGTCAGAGCTTGCCTTCAACACAGCTTCCTCATGAAAGCCTTCCCTGACCCTTCAAACAAGGTCTTGAGCCTCTTCCATAAGCACTCATGGCTCCCTGTACTTTGCTTCACTTCTCCTTGTTTCTTTTTTTAATCTTTTTTTTTTTAACTTTAAAAATATATATATATTGTATTGATTTTTTACAGAGAGAAAGGGAGAGGGATAGAGAGTTAGAAACATCCATGAGCCCTGACTGTTTGGCTTAGTGGATAGAGTGTCAGCCTGTGTACAGGGGGGTCCTGGGTTCGATCCCAGTCAGGGGCATTTACCTTGGTTACAGGCACATCCCCAATATGTGCGGGAGGCTGCTGATCGATGTTTCTCTCTCATCGATGTTTCTAACTCTTTTCTCTCTCCCTTCTTCTCAGTAAAAAAAAAAAAATCAATAAAACATATTTTTAAAATAAATAAAGTAAAAGAACATCGATGAGAGAGGAACAGCGATCAGCTGCCTCCTGCACACTCCCTACTGGAAATGTGCCTGTAGCAAAGATATGTGCCCATGACCGGAATCAAACCTGGGACCCTTCAGACTAGTTAAGCCTTGATTGCTGTTGGTATCACTGGGAGGAACTGACCTCCAGGCCAGTTGGCTGTGAGGACCAGTTGTGTCTACAATGGGAGAATCTCTGTTCTGGAGACAGCCTTATGGGGCAGGACTTGCTTCAGTGGGACTTTGGTACTCACTGAGTCTGCCCCTTGAGTGTGTCACTTAGGGATGTGAAGAGTTGTAATCTGGCTGAAACCAGTTTGGCTCAGTAGATAGAGCGTCGACCTGTGGACTGAAAGGTCCCGGGTTCGATTCTGGTCAAGGGCATGTACCTTGGTTGCGGGCACATCCCCAGTAGGGGGCATGCAGGAGGCGGCTGATCGATGACTCTTTCTCATTCATGTTTCTAACTCTGTATCCCTCTCCCTTCCTCTCTGTAAAAAATCAATAAAATATATATATTAAAAAAAAAAAAGTTGTAATCTGGTATGGTCTCACATTGAACACTGGGTACACTACCTCTTGGATCTCCAAGGAGGTGCAAAGTCAGCCACTGCCTGAGGCCACCCAGCATGAGCTACAGAGAGATCTGCAAAATCCTCCTCTTTGTATGGGGTTTGGAAGTGCCCAGATGAGGCAATGTAAGCTGCTGCTGCAGGGTCTTAGGCCTTCTTTTGGAAGCTTTGGAGCTCTCTGACCCAGCTGCAGTTTGTTAGGTTTTAGGTTGCAAAAGGACAGGCCATTCATATGCAAAAGCCCCTGGGCACAGCCTGGGTGGGGTTGTAGATTGGGTGGGGCGGAGTCTCAGAGAATCACCAAGGTGGAGCAAACAGCAATGGCTGCCAGTCAGCCCTGCTTCAGAGGGCACCCACAACAGAGGGCCCCAAAAGTGTCCACCCCAAGTCTCTGTGTCCCACGCCCCTGTGCATGAACAATGATGCTGTGAGCATCTCTGAGAGAAAGCCACCCTTGTGTTCCGTTCCAATGCCAGACAGTCCAGTTTCTCCCCATATGAGTCTGAATCCTCAGAGTTTTGCCCATAACTGGAGTTTAGAGCAATCAGGAGCTTGTATCTCCCTCTCGAATGAAAAAAAAATAACAGCACACCCTTTTGCTAGCCCATTTCACACGTGCCTCCATACCTCTATACCTCCTACCATTCTCAATATGCTTTTTTCTTTCTTTCTAGTTTTAGGACTTCCACTAAACCAGCTTTCCCATGATTCTGAATGATATTTGTTTTGTCTTTTAGTTGGAGTTTTGATGTGATTGTGAGAAGCAGCAAGTACAGGTGTTTACCTATGCCACCATCTTGGTTGTTTCTATCTCCCTGTTTCTGATTCTTGGTTTGCTGGTATCGGTACCCCTGAGCCCACCCCTTCCAAATCCTGGTGAAGATAATGACTCTCCAGTGCCTGCTGCAATGTCTGGGACATACTAGTTGCTCAGTAAATATTTGTTGAATTAATGAATTAACTCAGAGAAATGACCACTCCCTAAAATGTCCTTAGACTTAACACGGAACTAGTACACCTGTTTTTAAAGGTCTATGTATATACCAGGTATACTGGTTAATAATGAGGATTTTTTTTTTCAACAGATGGAGTTACACATATGTTGAAATATATGTGATTTAATATGTATGCTATTTTGCTGTATTGACAGCAAACTTCAAAATACCATATGTCAAATTTTCTGAAAGTGTTAACATTATAGATATTTTTATGCTTAAAAATGTTAAATTTGGGGTCAAAAAAAGCATTTGCAGAAAGTTTTAATTCATTATTTTGAAGAAAAACTTATTGTATACTTTGGGAAGCTTATGGTGAACATGCTTCATCTCAAGATACTTGTGAACACTGGTTTAAAATGCTTCAAAGGTGATGAATTGATGTGAATGACAAAGAACATCCTGGTCAACTGAAAAAGTTTGAAGACCAACAATTATAAGCATTATTGGATGAAGATATGTGTCAAACTCAGAAACAACTTGCAGAAAGATTGAACGTTGCTTAGCAAACAATTTCTTGTCATTTATTAGCAATAGGAAAAATTTTAAAGGAAGGAAAGTGGGTGCCACATCTGCTGAATGAAAGACAAATGGAAAACCGGAAAGTCAGCAGTAAAATGTTGCTTCAACAGCAAGAAGATCTTTTTTGCATTGAATTGACTGGTGATGAAAAGTGGATTTATTTTGAGAATCCCAGATGCACAAAATCCTGGATTGATCCAGCCCAACCATCAACATCAACTGCAAGGCCAAATCGCTTTGGAAAGAAGACAATGCTCTGCGTTTGGTAGGATCAGGAAGGTGAGAGATGTATTATGAGTTTCTAAAATCAGCTGAAACCATTAATACTGACCACTGCCAACAACAAATAATCAATTTGAACCACACTTTGATCATAACCAGAATTGGCCAGAAGACATGGCGAAGTAATTTTGCTTCATGATAATGCACCACCACACACTTCAAAACCAGTTAAAGACATGTTAAAAGATCTTGCCTAGAAAATATTAACCCACCCACCATATTCATCAGACCTTGCTCCTTTAGATTATCACTTGTTCTGATTGATGGCACACATACTTTCTGAGCAGCACTTAAAAACATATGAAGAAGTGGAAAATTGGGTCTCTGAATGGTTCCCCTCAAAACAAGAAAAGTTCCATTGGGACAGTATCCACAAATTATCTGAAATATGGGGGAAATGTATAGCTAACAATAGACATTACTTTGAATAAAGCACTTTTGATGTTTCTCTTGAACTTACGTGTTTTTTTTTTTAATTACAAAATCTGCATTATTAACCAGAACACCTAGTAGTCCTATAAAGTTATTGAATTGTCCTTGAGTCTGTGACTTTAATTTGTTTTGTTTTATTTTTCTTTCAGGTGGGGACCAGGGTTTACTGAACATGTTTTTTAGCAGCTGGGCAACAACAGATATCAGAAAACACCTGCCATTTATTTATAACCTAAGCAGCATTTCTATATACTCCTACCTCCCAGCATTTAAAGCGTAAGTGGAAACTGTTTTACTGTTGTTGGGGATGGTAAGGGCAGGGGAGTAGATTTAAGATTTTAGGGTGCATTGTCAGTCTAAGGGCAATAACAGATGGGAAACTTTGAGGGAAGTCTTTTTCTTGCAAGAAGCATGGCTGTGATGGGGAAAGGCCTTGATGATTCCTATGCCTTTCTGCTTAGAATAACCTTCAAGGCATTTAGCTGCCTATTGGGAAAGGGCCCCATCAGTTCCTGGGTTACCTGGACCTCTCAATAACCATCTGTATGTCATGGTCAGGAACAGATGGGTTGCAGACCCAACTTCTGCCTCAAGCTAGCTGCTTGGTTTCTGGTTCTTCATTGGTAAATGAGAGTCTTAACAGCTCCATCCATTTGGTGCTGGGAGTTAAGCAAGATGCTAACAGCAGTGTGGTGTCATGGCCAAGAGTGGGGGGCTGGACTCCCTCAGGTCACATCCTGGAATAGTCACTTCCTGGATGATTGATGATTACTGAACTTTAGACTTCTCTGCCTCCATGTCCACAGAGGGTATTGTGACCAGTATGAGAGGGTACTGTGACCAGTATGAGAGATAATCATGTAAAGTGGGCAGAACAGGCCTGACCTGCCTGAGCACTGAGTAAGTATTAGATGGTTAGTCCTTTCTGTTTGAGAGATAGAATCAAATAAGTAATAATCTCTGAAGCCAGAAAGGTGAGAGTGTGGCTTACTCTGCCCTTATCTGCTGTCTAGCTTAGGCTCTGTGCCTCAGTTCCCCATATGCAAAACAAGGAGAAAAATAAAACCTACCTCAAAGGTTTGTCATGAGGATGAAGTGCATTCAGTCATATAAAATGTGCAGTTTTGGCAACGTACTTGTTTGGCACTGTCTCTGATGCTGTTCTAATTCTGCAACCAGTGCAGCCAAGTTGCAACACTTATCTCGCTGAGCGTGCTTGGGTCCCATCCTTCAGCCTCTGACTCATTGTGCTGAACCAGAAAGATGACTCAGATTTCCTGAGTAAAGGCCAAGATGTCAGATTGATCCTGAAACGTAGCTGTTAACAGCCGAGCTCCCACTGAGCTGGGCTTGGCTCTCCAGTCTATTGTGCCAGGGCATTCCTGAGTGAGCAGAAAACATGCTCTTCATGGTTCCTTAGCCAAAGTCTTCCCAGTAGTCTAGCACCACAGGAATGAGCATGGACTTTGTGGCAGAAATGTTTCCTTTTCTGGGCAGACTCTGTCGTGGCCCCAGATAAGGATTATAAATATGTTGTGTGCTTTCCTCCCTTACCTATTCTCTTGGCATGTGTCTCCAACATATTGCAGCCTCTTGATTTTCTCCCCTTTCTAGCACAATACAGGCACACTACAGGATAGGGATAGAATAAGAGAAGCATTAATTGCCTCTCAGTCCTTGGCCTTATGAAGTAACCTGTCTTGTTTGACAATGTGGGCCTGATTCATTTTAATCCTTACTGTCTCATAACCCTGCCAGTTTGAACCATGTTCCAGCAAACCATGATAGATGACCCCTAGAACTGAATTTGTGTGTCATAGGGCAGGGGTTTAATTTGACTGAATCCAGCTAAGCAAGCAAGAAGATGAGAGTGCAAAGGCGAAGTAATCATTAATAGTGTGAGCAGCCAGGCTGGCGCAGCTCAGTGATTTATGTCGATCTGTGAACCAGGAGGTCATAGTTCAATTCCCAGTCAGGGCACATGCCCTATTTATGGTTTCAATCACCAGTATGGAGCATGCTGAAGAAAGCCAATCAGTGATTCTCTGTCATCATTGATGCTTCTATATCTCCCTTCCTTTCTCTCTGAAATCAATAAAAATATATTTTAAAAAATAGTGTGAGCAGCCCTAGCCAGTTTGGCTCAGTGGATAGAGCATTGGCCTGCAGACTGAAGGGTCCCAGGTTTGATTTCAGTTAAGGGCACATGCCCAGGTTGCAGGCTTGATCCCCAGTAGGAGGCATGCAGGAGGCACCTAATCAATGATACTCTCTCATCATTGATATTCCTATCTCTTCCTCTCCCTTCCTCTCTGAAATCAATAAAAATATTTTTTAAAAGAAAGTGTTATTATTATTTTTTTTAAAAATAGTGTGAGCAGTTCTACCTACCATCCCACTGAGTTCTGCAGTGTGAGCATTCGTCCCGGGATAAATATGTGAAGACATGTGAATCTAACATCCTGCCAATTGGTTTCACTTCTCAAACAGGGTCATCCTAGTGTTTAAAGATTCCTGGTTTTCTTGAAAAATGGTCCCCAGTGCCAAGAAATTCCCCTTGGTTCATTGGGATTCTGACTTTAACCTTACTTTCCAACTGAGCATACTATCCTTTTCAGTGATAATCTGGTTTGCACAGATACTGCTCACATTTGTTTTATTTGACAAAGAAAAATAAGCAGGTGGAGCCCAGTTAGTTTTTAGGAGGAAGATAGAATTGTTTGTTAGACATTGGCCCCTATTTCAGGAACCCAGTTTTTTGTTTGTTTTTTAATATTTCCTAAATACATTTTTCAGAAAAACAGTTTGAGATCTAAATTACCAAAATAGTTAGGATGGTCCTGTCTCCCTTGCTCAACAAAAATAGTGCTATTTTGGAAATCTCCTTAGTTTACTAGCATAGTCATAAAAGTGTGATGTATGGGGAACTCGGGAGCAACTTCACCGTTAGTCACTTGGCCTGCATCCTGGCAGGAGTTAGTGCTATGTTTTTGCACCTCACACCTGGAGGTAGCAGGTCTACTGTTCTGTGGTAACACTGCTCCAAGCAATGCCTTCTCTCAGCCCTTTGTGGCCTGTTTAGGAATGTTGAAACCAGATCAGAGAGCTCATTTTCCCTTCCCCTCTGCCAGAAAATGCTTTTAATGGGGTTTTCTGTTTATTTTTTGTGGGTTGTTTTCTGATTTTTTTTGCAGATACATCTCTAGAAATATTTTTTCTTACATTTTTTTTTTCGTACAATTAAGAAGGGCTGAAAATTCAGGCAGATAGTTACATTTCTTTTTTGTTTCAAGTTGATGTAACATTGTGTCCAGATTTTTAAACTGAAATAGACTATCCTGAACATTCAGGCCATTATACTCCCCAAAAAGCCTGTTGGCCTCTGGGAGTTCAGCATGAATTAAAATCCCTCTGCTGGGCTCAAAACAACTGTGATGGTCTATACAAGCAGCCTCAGGGTTGGCTGGCCTTCCCTCTCACAGTAGGGCGATAATAGGTAAAATGAGAAGTCATGGAATGGCCTTTTACTAAAGTGTTTTGTTTTTCTTGAGTTGTCAATGCTTAAAAATTAGGGAATTTCACATGAAACTCAGATTTACAACTTTTTATATAAAAAAAAAATCAGATATTCAGTAGTATGTGGGAGAAAGATATCAAAGATGACTGTTACGACTTGTAGCCTAACCAGCTATAACAAAAGAGTTACTATCTCTTGAGATGGGACAGACCGTGGGTGAATCAGGTTTGTGGACATATTGCTAGAGATGTATTTCATGTATTAAATTTTGGATGTGTTAAGTTGGATGTACATATTAAACATCCTGGTGAAAATGTAGAATAAGTAAGTAGATGTAAGAGTTGGGAATAGGAGAGGTCTGGTGAGATATAATTATAGGAGTTGTCAGCGACAAGGTGAAATGACCAGGAGAGTGATTATGAGGAAAGTCCTGAAGACTGAGCCCTGAGACAGGAGAATTCGGACGAGTAGAGACAAAAGTCAGAACAGCACAGTAGAAGGCCAGCAAAGTAAGGTGTTGTCCATCCCAAGCAAAGAAATCCTGTGGAGGAGGAGGGGAGCAATGCATCTGTGTCAGGCTATGGCAGGTCAGGCAGAGGACAGCTGAGAACTGATACTGGAATTGGAATGTGGTGGTCACTGGTATCCTGGCAAGAACTCCTCCGGTGGACGAGTGGAGTGGAAAGCCTGCTGAAGCGGGTCCAAGAGAATGGATAATAGGAGATCCTGAATATAGACAGCTCGATTGGCATTTTCTTTAAAAGGTAGCTGAATAGGGATATTGGAGCCAGAGAAGGTGGTTTTGTAAAGATGAGAAGTTACAGCATGTTTGTGTTTGGTGGCAGGGATCAAGGAGGGAGAGAGAAACACTAATCATGCAGAAAACTGAAGGGAGACCTGCCAGAGTGATATCCTGAGTAGGTGAAAGGGCACATGTCCTCACACACAAGTAGAGAGATCAGCTTCAGATAAGAACTGGGACAATACTGTGAAGGAAGGCAGAGTGTGTTGCTTGAATGAAAGAATGAATACATGAGTGAATACGCAAGCCATCAGCCAGGCGAGACCAAAAATTACATACTGTGGCCAGGAAAGTCTTCCCGATGGCCTGCCCCTCTGGGGCTTTGCTGGCTACTTGGTGAAGAGTGGCCAGCTGGTAGGTAGTGTGGATAACTAGATTCTAGTCTGGGTTTGAGTACTGATGTTCTTATTTCTAGAACATGATTTGAAGATTTATTTAGCTTGAAAGGCAAGGAAAAATTGGGTGTATTCCTGATGACCTCAGTTGTTTTGCTGGGAAGCAGCTGTCTTTAAATGATGGGACATGTGCTCACTCATGGTTCCCGGTCCTACATCACCAGGTCCACTCTTCTGCACGACCAGCCCAGCCCTTGGGACTCTTGATTTAGACTGAGTGGGTAAGAAGATATATGTGTGTGTGTGTGTGTATGTGTGTATATATATGTATGTATGTATATATATATATATGTATACACACATACACACACACACATACTGTTTTAATAAATCTTTATTGTTCAGATTATTACAATTGTTTTTCCCTCCCCCCACCTGGTAGCTCCCCTCCACGTAGTTCTCACCCCACGTTCTGCCCTTACCTCTCCCTCATTGTCCTCAAGCATAGGAGTATGATTTTTCTCCAGTCTCTGCATCCCCCCTCACCTCTTTCCCTCTGAGAATTATTAGTCCACTCCCTTTCTATGCCCCTAATTCTATTATATTCACCAGTTTATTCTGTTCATCATTCACTTGATTTTTAGATTCACTTGCTGATAGATATGTATTTGTTGTTCACAATTTTTACCTTTACCATTTTCTTCTTCCTCTTCTTAAAGAATACCTTTCAGCATTGCATATAATACTGATTTGGTGTTGATGGACTCCTTTAGTTTTTTCTTATCTGTGAAGCTCTTTATCTGACTTTCAATTCTAAATGATAACTTTGCTGGGTAGAGTAATCTTGTTGTAGCTTCTTGCTATTTATCACGTTGAATATTTCTTGCTACTCTCATCTGGCCTGCGCAGTTTCTGTTGAGAAATCAGCTGACAATTGTGTGGGTGCTCCCTTGTAGGTAATTAACTGTTTTTCTCATGCTGCTTTTAATATTCTCTCTTTGTCTTTTGCTCTTGGTATTTTAATTATGATGTGTCTTGGTGTAGTCCTCTTTGGATTCCTTTTGTTTGTAGTTCTGTGTGCTTCCTGGAGCTCTAAGTCTATTTCTTTCACCAGGTGGGGGAAGTTTTCTGTCATTATTTCTTCAAATAGGTTTTCAGTATCTTGCTCTCTCTCTTCTTCTGGCACCCCCATAATTCTGATGTTGGTACACTTGAAGTTGTCCCAGAGGCTCCTTACACTATTTTCACATTTTTTCATTCTTTCTTCTTTTTGCTTTTCCAGTGGAGTGTTTTTGCTTCTTTGTATTTCAAATCTTTGCCTTGATTGTTGCAATCCTCTAGTCTGCTGTTAGTTTTCTGCATATTTTTTATTTCAGTCAGTGTATGTTTAATTTCTAGTTGGTCCTTTTTCATCTCTAGTTGGTCCTTTTTCATCTCCTCTTGGGTCTTGCTAAATTTATCCTTTTTTTCTAGGAAATTCTTGAAAAACCTCATAAGCGTCGTTTTGAACTCTATATCCAGTCATTTGTTTTCCTTCATTTCTTTCGTTTGTGATATGTTCTTTTGTCTCCCCATATTTCGCTGCTTCCCTGAGTTGGTAGAGTAGCTTTGTGCACTAGATGTCCTATGTGGCCCAGTAGTTCTGCCTCCCCAGTTACCTGAGGTGGACTCTCTTGGTGCACCCCTTTGTGAACTATGTGTACAGTCGTGTTGTAGTTAATTCTTGATTGTTGTTGGTATCACTGGGGGGAATTGTTTGTGAGGATCAGCTGTGTCTGCGCATGCACGCTTGCCCCCAGACCTCTGCCTTTCTGGTTCCCCTGAGTTTCCGTGCACTCTAGGGACCCATATGAGTCTGGGTCCCCTGGGTCTCGCCTGAAACTGGGGTTCAGTGCAGTTGGACCTGGATTTCTGTGCTGTTGGGAGGGTCCATTTTCTTCCCGCTAGAGAAAGCCAGTGGCACAATCAGCAGTCAGCACTCTGTGTGTGCACTTTCACGCGCCCCCAGACCTCTGTCTTACACAGCTCCCCTGAGTTTCACTACATTCCTTTCTTTTCACAACAGACTCCCCCGTATGAGTCTCGCCTGGCGCTGGGGTTCATTGCAGTCAGGATTTTCTGTCTCCCTTCCACTAGAGGAAGCCAGCCAGACCCTCCTCCACCCAACCTCTCCACAAGCGTGTCTCTGTACCTCAGCTTTTTACAGCTCCTCTGAGTCTTTGTGAGTCCCTCTTTTTACCTCTAGTTGTAGAATTTTCACTCAGCCAGATTTCCTGTGGTTCTGGATGGTGTCCGTTCTATCTTTTAGATGTAATTTTGAAATTTTTTTGTGTTCACCTATGCCGCCATCTCGGTGTTTTTCCTAAGAAGAGACATTTTAAGGAGAGAGAGGAGGCTAATTTGTTGCCTGTGAATTAGTCTAAGAAGTTGCAAGAGTGCTGAAACCGGTTTGGCTCAGTGAATAGAGCATCATCCTGCAGACTGAAGAGTCCCAGGTTCGATTCCTGTCAAGAGCATGCATCTCGGTTGCGGGCACATTCCCAGTGGGGGGCGTGCAGGAGGCGGCTGATCGATATCTCTCTCATCGATATTTCTAACTCTATATCCCTCTCCCTTCCTTTCTGTAAAAAATCAGTAAAATATGTTTAAAAACAAAAAAGTTGCAAGAGTGACTGTGCACCAGAGACATTCATCGCTGAAGTGGATGCAGGATGGCCACCTGCCTCTGCGCTTCCCAGAGAAGGCTGTCCAACCTGTACTTTCTCTCTCATGCCTAATTGAGCACTGCTGCACATATGAGCTTTACATGGAATCTCTCCGGTGGGTACCATGTGGATTAGTTCCTTTTCTATTCTGAATAGTTCTGTAGTCTCGTCCACACATTACCAGCTGCATTTCTCAACTGCTAACTAATCATCAAAATTCTGTCTGATCTTTTGGTAACATCAGGTCACTGGGATTATTTTAACAGCTAACATAAGCAGTATTGTTGCTGGCTTGGGTTCCGGCTGTGTCTTGTGATCTGGAGGTCTCTTTTGAGATCCTAGCTGGTTAAAATTAGAACACTTTTATTTTAAGAGATGCATGCAAGCTGAGACAAATCCCCACTACTGGGTCAGAATGAATGCCTCTCAGCAATTGCAAGACAATTGTGATATGTTCCCAACTTATTTATTGTTCCTGGCTGGTATTTTGATGGCTAAACAGCAGTGAGTCAGTGAATCTTCTGGTTATCCTTACTCTGGGTCGAGGTTAGGTAAGACTATCTTCTGCCATCAACATTTCCCCTTCTTATTCATCAGTTATTTTGGTTTTAGCCAGGCAACATAAGTTCCAGCAGATACTTGATAGTTGTCTTTGGTGAGCAATAGAATTCCAGAAAATTATCATGCCTTACCCTTCTATAAGGAACACTCCCAGATTTGTATTTAGGTTAAAATATTATTTTAAGTAAGAAGTAATTCTCTCTTATACTTATGATCTGAGCTCTTATTTTATTTTGATGTGGTAATTTTGGATTTTCATAAATGACTGAGGAGTAAATTGATTAAAATAATAGAAAATGAATTTTTAATACATTCCTCCAGCAGCATAATCGATTCATAAAAATAATTACATGAAATTTATATCTATTTAATTGAAACCCTAGATTCAAAAACAGTATTTGAGATCTTTTGCTCATCATGTTTGCTAAGTGATTTATTATGAAAGCTAAGAGAGCCGGCCCTTCAGACTCCTTCATCGTGTGAATAAATACTGTTCTGTTTGTATAGTTAGTACCTGGTGAGTCTTACCTGTATAACCACAGATTTTACGTAAGGAAGCCAGCATCAGGCCTACCAGACACCTCATGTTCCCAGAGATCTGCTGTGGTGACGGCCTTGTACAAAACCTCAGAGTCTGTCTCCACACCCCTCCCACTTTCCTTACCCATGTTTCACCTTTAGCAACTGCCTCACTTCTCATCCTTCCCCACTCGTTTTACTCTCAAAAGGTCCTGATTTGGTGGTTCGCCCAGGCCAGTGCTCGGCAAACCGGCTCACAAGTCTCATGGGGCTTGAGAGCCACGGTTTGCCACTCTGTTGACTAATGAGTTTGCCAACCACTGGCCCAGGCCCTTTCCATAGAGTCCTTGCTCCAAAACCTGTTTTCC
The DNA here is from genome assembly GCA_004026805.1 of Lasiurus borealis. Taxonomy (NCBI): domain Eukaryota; kingdom Metazoa; phylum Chordata; class Mammalia; order Chiroptera; family Vespertilionidae; genus Lasiurus; species Lasiurus borealis. The sequence goes on from PVJN01005797.1 coordinate 47,575, forward strand.
TTCTCTTCCCACTCATTTCTGTAGATCTGTTAGATGTGCGACGGTATACCTCCATTCCTCAAAACAGAGATCCCGTCTCTTATTCTATAGAAATAGGGCTGACAGAGGCTAACCCAGAACATTGAAGTTGGTTCATGATGCTACATGTCCCAGTACCTTCCTTTCTTCCTCTCATGCATCTCTGCCATCACACTTCTGGGTCCTCATGAGTGCTTTCTGGTCTTCCCATTTTTTCAAGAAACCTACTCATGTTGTGTATTTGTGATTTGTTTTGTTGCTGAGTTTGGGCAGCTATTGTGTGGGTACTCATGCTGTGCAGCCTCCCACAGTCCTGCTTGCCGATTGTTCCTCCCACACAACCCCATCTTGCTAGCAGCCAAGGAATTCCTCATCTATGGGTGGAAAGGACAGTTCCAACCACATTCAGGACCCCTGGTTTCTGAGTCAAACAGGCTTATTAAGAACTTTCTTAAAACTAGGACTGCCCTGTCTATGAAAGGACTATCTCGTACAAGCATGTCAAACTCATGCCCAGCAGGCCACATACCTCGTAGTGGCCCGCTGGCCGCAGATTTGACATGCTTGATCTAGTGGATACAATTTTTCATATTGTTAGGGTAGAATGGGTAAAGAAGGTAAATTTGAAAAAGGAGGGTCCTTCCTCTGGCCCCATAGGGCAACATTGATTTATCATTAAAGAGATTCTTGAAAATTCATGAAGGTGAAGCCCAGGCCTGTATCTCCAACTGGAATGCCAGGGTGTATCCCCAGCTGGCATTCCTGTTGATGTAGGGGAAGATGGGCCATATGAGGAGGTATTTACCAGCATGCAGCTGGTATTCAGTGAGGTTGCAGAAGTACCTGGGACCCTGGGGGTACAGAAGGAGCCCAAGGCTAAGGTAGGTAGTCCTGCTCCCAGCAGAGACTGGGCAACCTCACTGTGTAGGGTTTGCAGCTTCATAGTAGCATTCTTCTGTCTTGGACCGTGTGCCTGCCCTCTCCATGAGTTAACAGAGCGAGGGGCTTCAGAGGCCCTGAGATACAGTCCACTTAAGGGGAAGTCTCATCTATTTCTTGTTTATTCTTCCCCTTCCTCTAAATTTAAGCATAGTGCATCTTCTGAGATCAGACATTCTTCAGACAGTACTAATTTGATTTCTTTGTAGCTTTCTTTCCTATGGGTTACCTTCTGTTGCTCTGCCAATGCATACTTTTTCCAACTTTTAGGTTGACCATCAGTAGGCAATGAGTTAATTATATCTTCAGACAATCCTAATAATAAAAGGCCAAGAGGTGTCATGACCTAAACGGCCAAATGACCATGAGGGAACCCCCACCTGGATCAGGAGTGAGGCCAGCCTTCAAACCACTGATGGCCCCTAGCCCAGGCCAGCCCAATGCCCCAGAGGGGACCCTCACCATGATTGGGGCTATGGCCAGCCTCCAAACCACTGGCAGCCCCTAGCCCAGGCCAGGGTAGTGCTGGGGGCCCTGTGTGTGTGGTGCAGTCTTTCAAAAATAAAGAAAGACCCACTGGTACTCTGAGGCATCTCCCATCACTGGCCACTCTGACCCCACCACCACCCAGTATGGAGCAGCTCTGGTGGGTGTGGGCTGCAGTCCCAGGCCCCATACCCCATGGGGGTAGAAAGCTTCATGCCATAACCAGTGTAGCAACGCAAGTTAACTTTGCTGGGAAGTCCAAATTAGACTGAATGGACTGTAACTGGTGGTGCTGGCCAGGTTAAACTCCAGGAAGATGTTTTGTATGAAGAGTAGGCAAACCTATTCTCCCAGTAGAATTCTGACAGATGATGATATGAAGGAAGGCCTCCAAAAGTCTCACATTTTATATGACTGAGCAGGAGAAGAGCATTACAACTGCATCTCTGCTCTTCAGTACAGGGTATGACCTGAGCACCTCCCACTACTGGCTGGCATGCATACTCGAAGGAGGAAAGGACCTGCTATATGTGGCAAGGATACTGGTGAGGTTTGCCAGTGAAGACATAGGTGTGGCAGACCCATTCACATTACCACAAGCAGTGGTTGCCTACCAGGGCTGTTACTTCGTAGGCATGCCCGGATGTGAGTTGCGTCTGGCCCAGTCTATAGTCTATTTTGCCAGAGCCCCAAAGTCTGTTGAGGTGTACAGTGCCTACAACAGTCTGCCTGCAGAACCACCAGGGGCCTCTGCCCACATTTTGCTGCACCTGAGGAACTCACCAACCCAGCTTATGAAGGACCTGGGCTATGGCAAAGGCTACAAATACAACCCCATGTACAGCGAGCCTGTGGACCAGGAATACCTGCTTGAAGAATTGAGAGGAATAGATTTTGTTTTTTAATTGTTATTTTTTATTATCTAAAATTTTACATATGTCTTCTTTTCCCCCAATTAACCTTCACCGCCAATGTCTGTGTCCATTGGTTATGCTAATATGCATGTATACAAATCTTTTGGTTGCTCTCTAAACCTCCTCCCCCACCACTAATTGTCTCTATATTAGGCTATTCTTGTTCATCAAATTATGTTGGTCATTATATCCCACATATGAGTGAGATTGTGTGATATTTATCTTTCTCTGACTGGCTTATTTTGCTTAGCATAATGCTCTCCAGTTCCATCCATGTTGTTGCAAAAGGTAAAAGTTCCTTCTTTTTTATAGCAGCATAGTATTCCATCATGTAGATGTACCACAGTTTTTAATCCACTCATCTGCTGGTGGGCACTTAGGCTGTTTCCAAATCTTAGCTATGGTAAATTGTGCTGCTATGGACATATGGATGCATATATCCTTTCTGAGATTTCTTCAAGAAGAGCCTTGTTGACTCTTTTGAGGCTATGACGACAGAAGGATGTTACTTTTTTTTCTTTTTTCTTCTTCTTTTTTAAATAGGAATGGCCAGAAAGAGAGTAAATGGATTGTGAAGTTGGTTTCCAGGTAAAAGTTAAAACAGCCCAACTTTTTGTTCCAGAAATTTGAGAGTTTAAGTGGAGGTACAGCTACTTCAGCTAAGTGTGTAATGTTGAATTGTGTTTATTTGCACTCTGCAATATTTATGCATATGGAAGTGTCTGGCAGCTTTGTGCAATGAATTAATGTTACAAAGAATTATCTATTTTGTCATAGTATTTAAATCATAATGTCATTTCAGAATTCAGTTCTGTAGGATTTTTTCCCCCTTTAAAAATGTATATTCTGGGTAGTTTAAATTGATAAAAACATGTAATTGTGATTTAATACTGCATAGTGTTCTGGAGTATTTTTTTTTACATGCAGAGATCTTATGAGCCAATAAAACTACAGTGGTACCTCGAGATACGAGTTTAATTTGTTCCATAACCTTGAGGCGTGGCAAACTATGAGACGCTCGAGTCAGCGGTAAACGGGTGGGTCGTGTGCAGCCGGCCGATCTGCGAGATTACTCCTATCTCAAATGTTGCTCATATTTCAAAGCAAAAATCGCTGGCTTGACGGCTTGTATCTCAAAAATCTCGTATGTTAGGGCACTTGTATCTCGAGGTACCACTGTATTTCGAAATAAGTAAAAAGAAGAAGAAGAAAATCAGGCCAGTGGGGCTCTAGCTTGTTTGGAGACAGCTTGTTTATGCTGGAACTGGGATGCGTCACCACGCACATGCAGTGGGCATGTGCTGGGCGCATGGCACAGGCATTATATGGACATTTGTGTATGAAAAAGTGTTGCACACACCTTTGTGTGCATAAATACATCTGTTTCTCAGAAGTGTACCTGGAAAGGTGCTTTATCTGTAATGGGTAGTTTTCAAAATGTAATGCAAAGCAAGGGATCTGTAGCAAAAACCCACAAAAGGTTTTTGATAGTAAACACAAAGCTGTAATTGAAGTGTTTATGCCCAAATGTGTTGTGAATCAAACATATTGTGATATTTATCGTCTGTTGGGTCTGTTTGAAAGGTTTGGTCAATCAGTTCTCATTTCATAAAAATAAAATGTAAGTAAGTCATTACTAAATATATACTTCTAAGGGAAAGTAGTTTACCCACTTTATGTACTTTTTGCATGTGTAAAACACTAGAGGCCCGGTGCATGAAATTTGTGCATGGGGGAGGGGAGTCCCATCAGCCCTGACTGCTTCCTATCACAATCTGGGACCACTGGCTCCTAACTGCTCACCTGCCTGCCTGCTTCATCACACCTAACTTCCCCTGCTGCTGACCGGGTCACCCCCAACTGCCTCCCCTGCAAGCATAGTTGCCCCTAACTATCCCCCTCCCCGCCAGCCTGGTCACTCCTTAGTGCCCCCTGCTGGCCTGGTCACCCCTCAGTGCACTCTATGCTGGTCTGATTGCCCCCAACTGTCTCCCTCCCTTTGGGCCCGGTAGTCCCATGAAGCCTGCTGCTCAGTTGTTTGGTTGCCCCTCACTAACCCCACTGCCAGCCTGGTGGCCCCACACAGCCTGCTCAGTTGTCCATTCGGTGGTTTCGGATGCAATGGTCACTTAGCCTTTTATATATATAGATAACTTGGATGATGTGACAATATAGTTGAGGAAAGGGGTGTGTCCGGTTGTTTCTAAAAATTAGGCACCTCACAGTTTTTAAGACAAACATGTTAACCTAAAACCTTCAGAAGGCAGGGTTAGGGTCTTTTCAGACCTTTGTATAGGCCTAAGACATAAAAAAAGCAGCTACTTTTTAGGATGTGGCCTGAAAGAAACCTGTTTTCAGTTATTACTGTCTTCAAAGTAAAATAACATTTTTGCACCCTTTTTATGTGAGGGCCCCCCCCCCATTTTACCCTTATTTTACAATATTTAAAATAGGTGTGATTATTTTAAAGCAATAGTTTTTTCCTCTCAATATTGAGACCTACATTTTCACACACACCCCAAAAATGTTTATTTGAAGTACCTTATGCATCCGAATTTCGGATGGTCTAATTCAACATTATATACTTAGCTGAAGTAGCTATGCCTCCACTTAAGAAACTCTCCAGGTGCCGGCAGGGGAGGGCAGTTAGGGGCAATCAGGCTGGCATGCAGAAGTGGTTAGGGGCAATCAGGCAGGCAGGCAAGCAGTTAGGAGCCAGTGGTCCTGGATTGTGAGAGGGATGTCCAACTGCCAAAGGGTCTCAGATTGGAAAGGGTGCAGGCTGGGCAGAGGAACACGCCCCGTCTGTGCACGAATTTTGTGCACTGGGCCACTAGTGTCCTTATAACTCTGGGAGTTCCTTTTAACAACAGCCTAGTTCTGGTTAAGGACCTTGGCTTTGGAGCAGTGGCATGCGTGGGATCCCAGCTCTGCCACTCATCAGCCATGTGATCCTAGGCAAACTACTTAACTTACTCTCTGATTTCCTCACAAAGCTGATTGGAGATTAATTGAGACAAGTCATGCAAATGTTAGCAGTGCCTGGCATGTGTAAGGCACTCTACAGAGTAGCCAGAAGTATGTTTACAGTCATGAGTATGCAAAACAGTTTATTCTTCTACTAGTGGCCCAGTGCACGAAATTCGTGCATGGACAGGGTGTTCCCTCAGCCCAGCCTGTACCCACTCCAATTAGACATCCCTTTTGCAATCTGGGACCACTAGCTCCTAACCACTCACCTGCCTGCCTGCCTGATGGCCCTTGTTTCTGCTGCCTGCCTGATTGGCCCTAACACCTCTGCCTGCCTGCCTGATCACCCCCAACTGCCCTCCCCTACAGGCCTAATCTTGCCCGCAATGGCCCTTCCTTGCTGGCCTAATCTTGCCTCCAACTGCCCTCCCCTGCCAACCTGATCTCGCCCCTAACTGCCTTTCCCTGCTGGCCTGATCTTGTCCCCAGTGGTCCTCCCCTGTCAGCCTGATCTCACCCCCAACTGCCCTTCCATGCTGGCCAATTTGTTTATGATTGGTCAATTTTAATGCCAGTCAGCTTCAAAAGCTCCGCCTCTTAGGCTGCCATTGGCTCCTTACACTTCACCCAGATCTAGTTCTGATTGGTCAGTTTCTATACCAGTCAGGGTTAAAAGTTCTACCTCCTAGGCAGCCATTAGCTCCTCACAGTTGACCCAGATTTGGTTCTGTTTAGTCATTTTCTATGCCAGTCAGTGTCAAAAGCTCCACCTCCTAGATAACCATTGGCTCCTCATACTTCACCCAGATTTGGTTCTGATTGGTCAGTGTTTATGCCAGTCAGTGTCTCTGGGCCTATCTCGGGGCCTGAGAGGCAGGGATGATCAGCAGCCCCCACAGAAGCCCAGAGAGAAACAGAGACACAGCTGCTGGCAAAGCTAGGAGAGAAAAAGAGGCAACAGCTGATCACCAGAGACCATGGAGCTGCAGATCAGACCCTGCCTCTCTCTTCAGGCCTCTCTCTCAGCTTGATCTGCAGCCCCCTCTGCAGTCAGTGCTGGGTCGCCATGCGCATACCAGGGGCAGTCAGTTCTGGGTTGCTGACAACCCAGCACTGGACTGACTTTCAGTGTTCGATTGAGCCCTTGGTCAGACATTACAGACCCTGGGATTTTATATATTAGGATATTGTATTATGTTCAAAACAAACAACTGTGAATGTACTTTTGCCCCACCTTTTCGTTAGCTTTTACTGTTACTACTGCTTAATTATTTTTGAAGTGTTCAGAAGAACCGACAAGAAAGGAATAGAGTTTATTCTATATTTATATTTTAATGAGTATTTTTACATCTCATGTAATGACTATATGACATTTATAAAAGCTTTAAAAAACTAATGGGGGTAGACTTCCTAGTCCATTAAGACAGGAGGAGCAGAAAGATGGGACCTTGAGTCAGGAGTGAAAATCTGAGAAAGTAAGGGAGCACTTCAGCTTAACCTGTGCACTGTCTGGTTTCAGTTAAGTGTTTGATTTGCTGGGATGGTTTCCCCATCACCATTGGGGCACTTGTTGAAGGCAGGTATCATAATCCTGCATATCTTTCCCCAGCCTTGTCTGGCCACTTCTGCACAAAACCTCTTGTGGAAAGGCCTACCTGCTCTGGCTGTTTTGGAATCCCATGGTTCCAGTGTCAGCATTGCCCTGGTCCTTTATTATTTTTATTGGATGACTCATCTCCCTGTTTGGACAAAAGCTTGTTGGGACCACTCACTGAGCATAGTGCCTTACACATACCTAATTTGACCATTATTATTTCCATCCTTTTAAGGATAGAATTGCGAGTAATTGTGTGAGTTTGAGTGAGTATATGTGTGTATGTAAAATACTCTGTATAAAATGAAGAGTTAGCTTGGGAATATCAGGTAACCTTCATTTTCAGAAGAAATACATGGTGAGATAGTCACCCTAAGAGGGAAATGGACAACAGGCTCTATTTTTGTTAAGTAGTTTGGAATGAATATGGTAGAATGGGAAGAGCTCAGGCAAAGGAGAGAGAAAACTGTGCCAGATACCATCTCTACCACTTAATAGCTGTATGGCTCTAGGCAACTCATCACTAGGAACCTCTATTAACACTAGGAAAATCTACCTTGCGGACTGTTATTTCCAATTATGTCCTTATATAATTTGGCCTTTGACTATAGTAAACTCTCAGATAATGACAGCTATATAACAACAGGTTTCCAACATTTAAAAAAATCTTTAGGCAGTATGGAAGCTTATATGGATAGTTTGTGTTGTTTTGATTTTTGTATTATGATCAAATCCTTTTGTTGCCTGTAGAATAAATCCACTAAAATCTAACACATGAGCCCAGCACTCAGGGATTCTGTCCCATTTTGTCTTTTGTTATTAAAGCTTTCCTCTATTGTAAAGTTGTACAAACTTCAAGTCACATCTGCCATCTCAGCACCTCGGCCCGATGCCCTAACTAGCTCCTGCCCCTGAATTCCTGGAGCACCCCTTCCTTTACCACCTGTTGTATTCACCTGCATTATTTAGTTTTATAGTCATAGATTTCCTATAAGCCAAAATAGGACAACTCTTAATTCTTATTGTGAAATATAGTGTATATACTTTATTCAAAAACATAGTTTTCTAATTTACACTACCCAAATTTATGGGATACAACCTGTACCTTAGAACCTCCTTTTGGCCCCTTTCCCATCACAGCTTCCCACTCTGCCAGAGAACCATTATGACATTTTTATTGATTACAGTCTTTTGTTCTTTTAATAGTACTTTGCCCTTATATAAGTGGATTCCTATGTATTCCCATTTGAATTTGTCTTTTTTTTTTTTCAGCATATTTTAAAAATTCATTTTCATTGCTCATTTGTATTCAATGATATAAATATACTTGAAGTTGTCCTTTTAAAAAAAAGCATATGAAGGATCAGATCATATATCTTGGACTTTATTACACAGGACAGGTTTTTTTTTTAAGTGAAGGGGTGATACTTGCTTTTGAAATTGCATGAGGGAAAGTATCTATGGCTAATTTTTTGCCAGAGAGAGAAATGGAAATGCCTCCCCTTCTCTGTCTTCCCCTTTCAACCAACTGAGAATGTGGGTCTGTTTCTAGAGAAAAAATGATGGAAGCCTAAAAAGTTAAAAGAGCAGTTACAAAGTGGGAATATTGAATGAACTGATACTTAATAAATATCTTTAATGAAAAAAATATAGAATGCATAAATAAGCATAAAATCTCAATTACATTCAGCATTAAGCACATTTTTTTTTTTTTTTTTTTTTTGCTCATGTGTTGGTGGGTAGGCCCGGACAGCTCTGGTCACCTCAGCTGGGTTTAGAGCCAGGCCACAGGCTTGATCCTTGCATTCTCCAAGCATCTCAGTCTGGAACCTGCAGGCTGCCCAGGCCACATTCTCTGCTGTAGAAGTGGCATCTTCTTAGAGAGGTGAACAAAAACAGTTTACTGCTGCCCTTATTCAGTTGCCCAAAACAAATCATCTGAGTATGCCCAACATCAGTAAGGTAGAAACATGTACTCCTCCTCACAGAGGCTGGGAAACAGAATGAACACGCTCAATAATCATATCACCAAACTTACGGTCATCCAATTGTTTCTAGTTTACACCTACCTACCACCCAGTTCTGCTGCTGTGAACATTTTGATTATATATCCTGTCACACATCTGTGAAAGTTTCTTTAGGGTACATGCCCAGAAACTGAGCATTTTCAACCTGAGTAGCTAATATCACATAGTTTTCTAAGCAGCTGTACCTTTGCTGTGCACAGTGAATTGTGTTTTGGTTGATGCACTGAAGCACTGATATTTTTGAATTTTGTGTATATTTAACCTACAGTTGAATAATTTAAAAAGCATGCCTAATATTTTCCAGGGAACTCAATTTCCTTTCCAGCCACAACTGTGGGATGGAAGCTACACTATTAAGCCTGCAGAACAAAGTGCTGCTTATCTTTTTGTTAGCGCTCAGAATCCACTAACGATTTCACCTATGTTCACTTGGCAGGTTTGGTGCAAATGCCAAAGTTGTGCATTTCCTGGGACGAATCAAACCGTGGAATTATACCTATGATCCTAAAACAAAAAGTGTCAAAAGTGAGTCCCATGATCCCACCATGACTCACCCTGAATTTCTTAGCTTGTGGTGGGAAATCTTCACCATCAGTGTTTCACCTCTGCTGCAACAATTTGGCCTCATCTCAGACACCCACCCACACCTCAATGTGGTAGGTTCTGTTCTTCTTTCAGGTAATTTAATGCTTTGTATTTTTATTTTATTCTTTTTAATATATTTTTATTGATTTCAGAGTGTTAGGAGGAGAGAAATAGAAACATCAGTAATAAGAGAGAATCATGAATCAGCTGCCTCCTGCATACCCCACACGGGATTAAGCCCACAACCTGAGCATGTGCCCTGAGAATCAACCATCATCTTCTGGTTCATAGGTCAAAACTCAACTATTGAACCATACTGGCTGGGAAATGCTGTATTTTTTAAAGTTTTATATACCAGTAGACATGGAGTATTTGGTGGTTTGTTAACAAAGAGATAAGATTGTGTGGGTAAAAAACAATGTTCATTTTAGAAGGGAGAAATGTTATCAGCAAAGACCAGCGCAGAAGTAGAGTTTCTGGCAAATTTCCTCAGATCAGAGAACATAAAAAAGGATTTTAGAGATTTTACTGTATTCCCACATATTGTACCCATAAGTCTCTTAGCCCAGCTGTCCTATAAAATTATTCCTAAAACAGTGAATGCCATGTTTCATGTTTTAGAAATGACATACATTTAAATATAGTGATTTTATTTTTGCCATTTGCCCAGAAGAATATATTTTCAGTGAAAATTATAGCATGGACATATAAATAAATATTTTTTCCAGGATTATTTTGATATATCATGTTTGTACTTTTATATGGTTAAATAGGATTTTTAAAAAGAAACCTTGTAAGAGGAAATGACATAATTAACATTTACGATAAAAAAGTGCTTAGCATCTTTTCTGACTTTAAAATTCTTCCTCTAAGGTTTGCTCTTTTGGAGGAATTGGGAAAGAATGAGAAATTAAATTTTGGAGAGGTAGATGTAAATAAAGTGGGGATAAATAGTGATGAGTGGAGACTTGAGATGGTGAACACACAGTACAAATGATGTATTACAGAACTGTACACCTAAAATCTATATAATATTATTAACCAGGATGACCCCAATAAATTCAATAAATTAAAAATAATAAAGCCTGTATGTTATAAATTAAGCTATAAAAAATAGAACTATAGGTGAGTTACAAGCAAGTCTAAGTAATCAGTTAATTGCCTTTCTATCCTATATAATAAAGAGGTAATATGCAAATTGACCATCACTCCAACACACAAGATGGCCACCACAAGGTGGCCAACAGGAGAGGGCAATTGTAGGTGATCAGGCCTGCAGGGGAGGACAATTAGTGGCAATTGGGCCAACAGAGAACCAATTAGGCATCGATCAGGCTGGCAGGCAGAAGTGGTTAGGGGTGATCAGGCAGTCAGGCAGGTGAGCAATTGGGAAACAGCATTCCTGGATTGTGAGAGGTATGTCCCCCGAGGGGTCCCAGATTGGAGAGGGTGCAGAATGGGCTGAGGGACACATGCACACACACCAGGCACAAGTTTCTTGTACCAGGCCTCTAGTTAAGGTTATAAGAGATCAGTGGCCTGGTGCATGAAATTTGTGTGTGCGGGGGGTGGGGGCGGGTGTTCCTCAGCCCGACCTGTACCCTCTCCAATCTGAGAACCCTCAGGGGATGTCCGACCCATAGGGATCCGGCCTAAACCACCAGTTGGGGACATCCTTCTCACAATCCAACTGCTCACCTGCCTGCCTGCCTGCTTGATCACCCCTAACCACTCTGCCTGCTGGCCTTCTCGCCCCCAACTGCCCCCCTTTGCCAGCCTTCTCGCCCCCAACTGCTCCCCTTTCCAGCCTGATCGACCCTAACTGCCCCCCCAACAGCCTGATGGGCCCCAACTGCCCCCCTCCACTGGCCTGCTTGCCTCCAACTGTTTTCCCTCCCCCTACCCACCCCACCAGCCTGATCACCCCCAAATGCCCTCCCCTCCTGGCCTGAGCGCCTCTGCCTCAGCCCTGCCACCATGGCTTTATCCAGAAGGTCTCCTGGTCTAATTAGCATATTACCCTTTTATTAGTATAGATGCATCTCTTTGCTCTGGTATAGATTTTAGCCGTTTCTCTTATTAGCACTTGTAACAAAATATGAAAAGGAGAATGGGAAAAATAACTGCTTACATTCTTACTCTAATTGCTTTGTATGGATCATGAAATAACACTTGTACAGTACTTGGAATATTCCCTGGTACATAATAAGTGTTCAAGAAAAGTTAGGTATTTTCATTTAACAGTTAAGCTAGTCTATCAAGTAAGTATTATTATTGTTAATATCTCCTCTCTAGATATTAAAATTAGCAGAAGTGTAAGGAAGTTATATAACTGCTCTTAACTATGTAACAGACTAATCAGGAAATCAAATCCAGGTCTAAGACTGTTGTTATCCTTATGAAAAATATGGTGAGCAGAGGACTCTGAAAGAGTCTTTCTAAATCATTCATGTTACAAATGGAAGGCAAAGATAGAACTAACCTAAGGGAAGGACTTACGTTGCCTCAGCTATAATACAATCCCATGGAATACACTCAAGTACCTTGGAGTTCCAGTATATTTAAATGCATTCATATGCATTTACACATACATATAAATATAACAACAAAAACAAGTAATGAACAAGTTTTGTTCTGCCAATTTTTGTTAAAAACAATACCTACATGTATTCATCGGCCTTGCTTTTTTTTCTCTAAGATTTCCAGTACCTTCTCACCTTAGCGTTTTTTTGAAGGATAGCTTTGATAAGTCTTTCTGGTACAATTGAAGTTAATTGTGTTTTAATATGTAATAAAAATCTAATATAAAGTAGGTTTGCTCCATTTCCTGCACATTCATGTTGTTCTTTTCGCAACCCAAGGACTAAGAATTATGAATTATGAACTAAGAAAAGTGATGCTTGAAATTAAAAAAGTAGTTAAAAACTAAGCTGATTAAATGTACAGAAGCTACAAGATTAGATGCTACATGGTAATAAGCTTGAATAAGCAGATGAGTTTGGTGCATGGTCTCAAACCATTTAGCTCTCGCTTTTATGATGTGACAACTTGTGTATATGGTGCAGCTCTCTGGTTAGGTTCTTTCTGAAGCTTAGCCTCTAAGGTATCATTTTGTTTAAGTTCTCAACCTTTCTGAGCTGACAGATCAAGACTTATGTATAATGAGACTGTTCCTTATCCATCATCTTACACTTTCTAATGAACTGTTTGCAGCTTTCAGACTTGGTCTATACACTCTACACTGGCTTTCTCTTGTGGCTTCTCTAGAAAGGTATGCAGAACTTAAACATTGACCTTAATTACTTTGTTCTCTTAATGTTTTCACTGAGTCAAGAAGTCTTCATTTTGTTAGGGAAAAAAATCATATGACCCTTGTATATTTGTGTCCTTTTTTGTTTGTTTCACATAATACTTTTCGGTTTTTGCTACTTTGCATGATAATTCATCTTGGCTTTTCTCACCTTGTTCAGTTTATTGCATTCTCTACGAGTCTCTGATTATGCTCTCCTTTCTAGGAAGATGTCTCCGGAGCCATGTCACATTTGTCCATTGGAGAGACCCCGGCTACTGCACAGCCTTTTGTATCCTCAGAAGAACGGAAGGAGAGGTGGGAACAGGGTCAGGCTGATTACATGGGAGCAGATTCCTTTGACAACATCAAGAGGAAACTTGACACTTACCTCCAATAGAAACACTGCCACTTTTCCATGGACACATCCACTTTACAGGCACTTTTTTCTCATATTTATTATCTAGAGCTGAGTCTGTTACAGTTGCTAGAGGCTTTCACTGAAATTCATCAGATAAGGAATTTTTGTAGGACAACAACTGATAACAGCAGAAGTTACAAAGTAGCAATTGTTAAATGGACAATAGCCTGTTTTTTAAACCTGGACTTATTCAGCTGATGTTTCAGAAATTGTTATGCTGATTGCCAACGTATGTGGTAAGGGAAACTCAAATGATTAAGATGGCTATATCAGCTCTTAAAATGGGCTGAGACACGGTATCTGTCTCTGGCTTGCTGTTATACCTTTGTAGACATGCATTTCAGAATTGTCCAGGGCTGCCCAAGTGATTACAGTTCTGCTTTCAGGTGAAAACAGCCTATAATACTGCTGAGTGATTCATAAACCCATCAACAAATGGCATTAACCCATTTTCTTCCCTGGCTTTAGTGTCTGAAGATGCCCCAGTTTTCCATGTACAGTGAGGCAGCATGCTAAAATGCTTCTATTCACTTCTGAATATCTGAAAACAGCAGTGGCACCTTATATGAAAAATAAAGACTTATCACTATATCTTATTGTCTAGTTTAATTAAGGATTCCTACTCATTGAAAAAAAATGTATTGGGGGATTTTCCATAATTTGTAGAATATCAGTGGTTTTAAAACCAGTGTAAAACTTGGTACTAGAATATATGCTTTAAAATTGGTTTCCAGATAGCGAAATAAAATTAAATCTAGAGTTCTCCAGTGGTGGGATGGATCTGATAGATGAAAGTGAGATCAAGCTCCTCTAATCTGTGACCACATTGCATCTCCATAGGAAATGAGTATTCAGATTTAGAGTGTTGTGACCTTAAAATCATCATGGGTTCATTGTTAGTCTCAGAACATACCAAATAATCTTTTAGGACTGTTAGAATCAATACTAGATCCCAGTGTCTTCTGGTATTTTTATCCATGGCTTAAAATGATAGAAATGTGAAGAATATTTGTTAAATGTAAAAATGATTCTAGATTGTAAGGATGGCAAGCTAGGGAAGAGTAGGATGCAAAATGGCCTTTTTAAAACAAAAGTGAGTATTCAGAAATTGAAGAAAACAGGGGAATACCATTCACAAAAAGAAACTTGAGGTTTAATTGGACAGAAACTTTCAATCGTTTTTATGACCTAAACTTCAAGGTCACCCTTCTTTATTTCCACAATATCCCACTGGTTATACAGGTTAGCCCTATTAAATATCAGTGTAGAGGAATACACACGGGCCTGGAATTATATAGGCAAGAATGACTGGAGACCACCTTGGAGGCTGTCTACCACAGAGCTCAAGAAGAGCTTGTGGATTTTCCCAAAATTGTAAAATATTAAATTATTCCTTTAGGAAAAATAAGCAACAATTATTTGTAATGGTGAAGAATTGAGTCGCTAAATACATAAAGCACTGTCAAGTGCTGTACTTCGAAGTCTCTCAAGATACTCCAAGTCCAAGGATCTTTGCATTGGAGCATATGAACTAAACTCTTCCCATGAGAATCCAAAGCATAGAGAAACATAGCTAAGTGGAAATTTAATTTCTTTACAGTGTAACTTGCAAGTCATAAAAATGAGCCTTTATTTCTGGACAGTATGTATAATTTCTAAGCTTTGTTGCTTTCACAATCCCAATGATCAAAGATAATTGTCTGGTTTCAAGAAAATACTTGAATGTATTCCAGAAATAGCATCTATCTAGTATTTATCTAGTACCTACAATATCACACATGTAACAGGCATTATAAATATAGGACAAGATATAGTTCTTTATAGTCTAATAGGTAACAGATCAAAACAGAAACTAACAAATATAATTACAAATATGTTAAAGTACACTGACAACATTGATAGGAAAGAACCAACCTTAGGGTGGTCAAGAAAGAGTCTGTAAGATCCTGATTAAGCCAGAAAGAGAGGTGCTGAAGTAACTAGAGAGAAGGGAAGACTATCCCCTTAAAAGGAAAACGTGAGGAAAGACCTGGAGCCTGCAAGAACTTGATGGAAGTAAAGGATACTGAAACAGGATGGAGAGGTAATAAGTGGCTTCATAGGCCGAAGTATGTATGGGCTTTGGATTTTATTCTAAATTCAATAGAAGTTGATTGAAGTTTCATTCATGTAATTTATATCTAATTTTTTGTATTAAAGAGAAATCAGAGATGCACACAAAAGTAAGCTGAAGAGTTTAAAGAACCCCTATCACCCAGCTTCAACAATTGTTTAATCTATATCCTCACCAACTCTTTCACCCATACCAACACACACCAGCCTATTTGGAGACAAATCCCATATAAGAAATTTCATATGAAATATTTCCATATATATCTTTTAAGATGTAAGAACTTTTGAAAATCACACCAAAAAAAAAAAATGATTTCCAAATGTCTTCATTATTTTATTTTCACTTTGTTCTTATCAGGATCCAACTAAGACCCATACAGTATAATTGGTTGATAACTCTCTGGTAGAATCTTCTATTTCTATACCTTTCCGTTTTGTTCATTTTTGTCTCTTTGCAATTTATTTATAGAAACCAGATTATTTGTACTGTAGTCCCTCACATACTGCATTTTGCTGATTGTAGTTTGACATGTTTCCCTGTACAGTGGTACCTCGAGATACAAGTTTAATTCATTCCGTAACCTTAAGGCATGGGAAACTATGGATGCTCGAGTCGCGGTAAACTGGTGGGTTGTGTGCAGCTGGCCAATCCGAGCAATTACTCCTATCTCAAATGTTGCTTGTATTTCAAAACAAAAATCGCTCGCTCAATGGCTCGTATCTCAAAAATCTCATATTGGGGCACTTGTATCTTGATGTACCACTGTATTTTATTGACAGTACTTTAGAGTGTTGTTAGCAACTTCCAAATCACTTCATATATTAACCGCTATTGGTGATCATTACATAGATATATTATTTAATTAGGGATTTCAAAATGGTGATACTTTTATTAGCTGAAGTATTTCCATATACTTCCATTCATTGATAACATGGTTATCCTGAGTTTATAAACACACACACACACACACACACACACACACACACACACACACACACACTAGTGGACTGGTGCAAGAAATTCATGCACATTAAAAGGGAATTAATTAGAAGAAATATTTTAATATTGCTATTTGCCCTTTATAATAGAAGTGCCAGAGATGAAAGATAATTAGTAAAATATAAATGAAAACCTTTTTGTCAGAGTCTGGAGTGCACCACAGGACCCACCTGCACCTCAAAATTGCGCAAGATCTAGACGCGACTGGCCCCACCCCTGTCAAGCTCCATTAGGTGGGGGTGCACCTTCAGGTCCCATGGTCCAGTGCTGGGCAGAGGGCACAGCCTCAGTTCCCCTGTCAAGACCCATTCAGGTCTCCTGGCGCTGGGGTGGAGTGTGCGGCCTGAAGTCCCCCAGGGCAGGAGGCACAACCTCAGGTCCCCCAGCCTGCAGCAGGGACCGTGGCCTGAGATCCCCTGTCAAGCCTTGCTGGATGGGGGCGGAGGGGTGCAGTCTCAGGTCCCCTGGTCCAGCACAGGGAAGGGGTGCAGCCTCAGGTCCCCTGTCAAGCCTTACTGGTGGGGGGCGAAATCTCAGCACTGGGGCAGGGGATGCACTTGAGGTCCCCCGTCAAGCCCTGCTGGGTGGGGTTGTGGCCTGTGGTCCCCCAGCCTGGCACTAGGGTCGAGGGTGCAGCCTGAGGTCCCCTGCCCCAGTCCAGTGCCAGGCAGCCTCAGGTCCCTGCTAATTGCTCATTAAGGTTCGGTATGGGAACTGGAACTCCACTGTGAGTACAACCATCTTGTATTTATGGAAACCTCACCTCCTCTGGGCATAGCCATCTTGTGTTACAGAAATCTCACCTCTGCTGTGGGTATCACCATGTTTGTGATGGCATAATGGTCAATATGCATATTGCCTCTTTATTAGATAGGCTGTGTATGCATACATATGGCAGGATAAATGCTTGATTCTTTCCCTTCATTCCCAAGTTTACAATATAAGAACTTATTTTCCTAGCATACTCCAAAGTTGACCATGGGAGTTTTGTTACAGTACCAGTATGGATTAATAAATTTTAATATAGTTTTTGTTTCAATCTATTGCAGTTATTCTTAAAGATAGTCTTACTATCTTACCTATGAAACTTACATTTTAAAAACACTGTATTTGCAGCTGGTGGGAATTACTTTGAATGAAACTATAGAGTTTATGGGAAAGCCAGTTTATTGTGGTGGTCCTGGCAAGAGATAATGGTAATCTAGCACAGCTTTCACTAGGGTGGACTGGATGTGAAGAGTCATGAAAAAGGATTAACTTTTCCTGAGTCTCTACTTGGATGTCCTGAGAACTCCAGATTTAATTATAAGTACAGTTTCTTGGGCCTCATCACTACAGATTCTCATCAATAGGTCTTGGTTAATGTCCCTTGCGGTCGCCAGTTTGGGCAGTTGGGGGCAGTTTGCACGCCGGCCACACCTCCATGAGGTGAGGGTCCACACGTGGCCAGCCTGCAAACAGCCATCAGTCCCTCAACCAGGCTGACCACACACCCCCAGCAGGGACCCTCACTCCATGGGGGCAAGGTTGGCCTGCAAACTGCCCCAGACCCTCGTCCAGGCTAGCACCATCCCCATTGTGGACTCTTACCCCAATGGGAGTGTGGCAGGCCTGCAAACCACCACAGGCTCCTTGCCCAGGCCACTCCACCCCCCAAGGGAACCTCCACCCTGATCCAGGACATCCTTCAGGGCAAACCAGCAGGTGCCCACCCATGCAGGAGGCTTCTATCCATACTAATAAAAGGGTAATATGCTAATTAGACTGAGAGACCCTCCAGGAGCCCTTCCAGATATTCTTCTGGACAAAGCCATGGTGGCAGGGTTGAGGTAGAGGCAGTTAGGTTCCAAGAGGGGTGAGCAGTTGGGGGTGATCAGGTTGGCAGGCAGAGTGGTTAGGGGCATCAGGCAGCCAGGAAGATGAGCGGTTAGGATTGAGCAGTCCCAAACTGCAAAAGCGATGTCTGACTGCTGGCTTAAGGGATTGGGCCCAAATAGGCAGTCAGATATCCCCAGAGTGGTCCCAGATTAGAGAGGGTACAGGCCAGGAGGAGTGACACCCCCATGGACAAATTTTGTGCACCAGGCCACTAGACTATATATATAAAAGCCTCTGTGACCATCGCAACCAAACAAATGATTAAACAGGCTACATGGGGTGACTAGGTCAGCAGGGTGATTAGTGATGGGTGACCAAATGCCCAAGCAGCAGGCTGCATGGGGCAACCAGGCCGACAGGAGTGTTAGTGAGGGGCTACAAAATAATCAAACATCAAGCTGTGTGGGGCAACCAGGCCTTCAGAGAGGGCAATTAAGGGTGACCAGGCCGGCATTGGGGGTGAGGGCAGTTAGGGGCAACCAGGCTGGTGGCAGTTGCAGTTGACCAGGCTGGCAGGGGGCAGTTAGGGATGGCCAGGTTGGTGGGGGGGGGGGGAGCAGTTGGGGCAGTTAAGGATAACTAGGCTGGCATGGGGGCAGTATGGGGTGACCAGGCTGGTGGGGGGAGAGGCAGTTAGGAGTGACAAAGCAATCAGGCAGGTGAGCAGTTAGGAGCCAGTGGTCCAGGATTGTGAGAGGGATGTCCAACTGCCAGTTGAGGCCCAATCCTGGATTGGAGAGGGTGCAATCCCTGCTGTGCACGAATTTCATGCACCAGACCTCAAGTATATACAGTGGTACCTCGAGATACGAGTTTAATTTGTTCCGTAACCTTGAGGCGTGGGAAACTATGAGATGCTCGAGTCACAGTAAACTGGTGGGTCGTGTGCAGCTGGTCGATCTGTGTGATTACTCCTATCTCAAATGTTGATTGTATTTCAAAGCAAAAATCACTCGCTCAACGGCTCGTATCTCAAAAATCTCGTATTTTAGGGCATTCGTATCTCGAGGTACCACTGTATATAAAAAGCTAATATGCTGAATGTCCGATCATCCAAGTGGCTGCTATGACACACACTGACCACCAGGGGACAGATGCTCAATGCAGCAGCTGCAATGACACACATTGGCATCGTGGACCTGTTGCCCACAAAGCAATACTCAGCTTCCCCCAGGTGGGACACAGGCCCTGCCACCACCCCAGAGCGACAAACAGCCCACCAAATTGCATCTGATGCTGTCAAGACCCCATGGTGCATATTGAAGCCCACAGCCCAGCCCAGCCTGGAATTGGTTGCTGTGGGTGCTGAGTAATAACATCACATAGCAACACCTGGCTTCCTCTCCCTAGTGACAACTAGCCTCCTTGCAGTTTCTTAAGCCCAGGCATGCAACTTGCTTTATAGCCAGGTACAAACATTTCACATTTTAACTACATGTCTGTGAAGTATTTTCCCATGCCTTACCTCATTTGATCCTCACAAAAGTCTGGACTAGGAAGACAAGAGACTCAGTGGAATCCTATTTTCTTTTCATTAGCTGGAAAATGGAGATTTAGAAAGCTTAGAAACTTGACCTGACTGAAAAGAGGTAAGAAATGATAGACCTTGAAAATGACTTCAGGTTTTCTCTCTGCTCTAGGAAATAGAATTCATATTTAACAACTGAAGGCCTGGTGCACATAATTCATGCACAGAGGATGCATGTGTCCCTCAGCCCAGCCTGCATCCTCTGCAATCTGGGACATCCCTCTCACAATCTAGGACTGCTGAATCCCAACTGTTCACCTGCCTGATTGCCCCTAACCAATTCTGCCTGCCAGCCTGATAACCCACTAACCACTCCCCTGCCAGCCTGATTGACATCTAACTGCTCCTCTGCCAGATCCATTGCCTATAACTGCCCTCCCCTGCTGGCCATCTTGTGTCCACATGGGATGGCCATCTTGTGTGTTGGAGATGTGGTCAATTTGCTTATTATCTCTATTATGTAGGTTATACCTCTTTGATGACTCTTAATATCATTTCTGATCACATTGAATACCATTTGAAATAGTGTCAAGACATGCCCTAGAATCTGTTTTATCCATCAGTTTAATAAGTCACTTTGATATCTGCTCAAATGTGGAGGTCTCAGTGCAGCCTAGTTAGTATAAAGTTTTCATACCTGGTTCAGGTTAATGGAGATGGCCTTTGCCACAGACATTAAATTACATATGTTATTAAAGTTACTAAAGGCCAGGTGCACAAAATTCATGCACAGGGCGGGGAGGAGGGGTTGGGGGCCCTCAGCTCAGCCTGCACCCTCTCCAATCTTGGATCCCTCAAGGGATGCTCAACTGCCCATTTAGGTCCGATCCCACCAGGATCGTGTGGGATCAGGCCTAAATGAGCAGTCGGACATTCTTCTTGCAATCCAGAACGGCTGGCTCCCAACCACTCACCTGCCTGCCTGCCTGCCTGATTGCCCCTAACTGCTTCTGCATGCTAGCCTGATCACCCCCTAACCACTCCCCTGCCAGCCTGATTGACACCAAGCTGCTCCCCTAATTGCCCCTAACTACCTTTCCCTACCTGTCTGGTCACCTCTAACTGACCTCTCCTGCCAATCTGGTTGCCCCTGTACTCCCATGCAGGCCTAGTTGCCCTCAACTGCCCTCCCCTGAGGCCTGGTCCCCCAACTGCCCTCCTCTGAAGGCCTGGGTCACCCCTCAACTGCCCTCCCTTGCAGCCTCCTCTGTTGGCTATCTTGTGGTGGCCATCTTGTGTCCACATGGGGGAAGTCATATTTGACCACATGGGAGTGGCCATCTTGTGTGTTGGAGTGACAGTCAATTTGCATATTATTCGCTTATTAGATAGGACACTTTCATATGGAAATTCTACTTTCAAATTTAAAAGTAGAAATGGGTTTAAATGTGTCAGACAATTCTTGATCAGGAAGGTTGAGTAGAGAAAACAAAGAGAAAAAGATCCCATTTTTTACCATTAAAAGATCTGACTGGGAATAAGAAATCACACAAAAGGAGTAAATATATATAAAAGCAGTAAATATCATGGCTTTATAGAGAAGAGTGCTCCCCCTTATTACCCCTCAATAAGTACAAATATATCAACGTGAAAGAAAACATTATGTCTGCTTAAAGGTTTCCAGGACATTGGAAGGACTGCAGGGAAGTGGTCCTTCATTGCTACCAGTATTTTTGGCTTTTTGTTCAGAAGTGCCACACAAACTAGGTACCAAATCCTCAATGTAGAATAATGCTGGGGTGATATCCAGCGTCTAGAAGGGTTCAGGAATCTGGAGAAAGGCTGTGAGAGTAAATTAATAAAGAGACTAGACATGAAATATAAATTTGGAAGGCATTTTGGGGAGCCAGAGGAAGCTTAGCTGTAGTAGCTAACTTCTATCTCTGGACCCAGGGTTCTTTTTATCCCCACATTTTGCCCTATAGCAAAGTAGATATACATATCAAAGGTAAGGTTTAGTATACAGTAGGCATTGTCAGCAGGAGGCAATAACATGTAAATTGAAATGCCCTCAGCTGTCTGGTAACAGGCAATAAAATATTGCAGATCTTCAGATTTGGGGAAATGCTTTCAGCTATTTCAGTAGGCAATAACATGTATTCAGCCCTGCTGAAGCTTCAAGGTTCCATCAACCTTTTGATGAAACTTCTTGCATTTATGACATGCTGAAATTAGCCTCCAGCAGTAGAACATGTTAGAAAGGTTACTATATACTCAGTATTGAATTAAATGAGGGTAAGCTGTTATATTACATATTTTGCAAATATTTTAAAGTTAATATACTTAAAAACTTAAGATTAAACATTTCAATTCTTTTTAAGGAGCCAAACATAAAACTATCTTCATAATTTTGGTGAATCTTCCAAATCCCAATGAATAGAACTGTGGCAAGAATGATAAATAAGGAAAAAATATACCAATGTTTTTGGTGTTCCCTAACAGAAAACAGATACTGTAGAAAGATAATTTCATTGGTACTCACTGATAATAAACAAAAGATTATTTTCTTGATTAACTATTTCTAATCCTAGAGCTGTAATAGAACAAAATACAGTGTGCATAATTTAGTAATACCACTATATATAAGTATTATCATAGGTAAAACAATAATTAGAACCAGTATTTTAAAAGATTAAGACATATAACACAGTTAAAACTTATATATACTGATTTCTAAGCAAGAAACTCAACTAATAAAGTAATATAGACATCTTCATAGAAGTGTGATATTTATGAAAGATTAATTTTCTTTAAAGAAAAAGTCATTAAAATTATGGCAGGAAGGAAGCAGATAAATTTTTGAAACTTTTATTGATTTTAAATTTAAACAAAATTCAGTTTGAACCACAAGTGGGAATACAATGCCTTCAAGATACTTTTTTAAAATTAAATCTTTATTATTCAGATTATTACATTTTTTTCTCTTTTTTCCCCTCCATAGCACCCCTCCACCCAGCTCCCACCCCTCCCTCTGCCCTAAGCTCCCTCCCATTGATCTCATCCATAGGTGTATGATTTTTGTCCAGTCTCTCCCTGTACACACTTCACCCCTTTCCCCCTAAGAATTAACAGTCCACTCCCTTTCTGTGCTCCTGATTCTATTATATTCACCAGTTTATTCTGTTGATCAAATTTTTAATTAATTTTTAGATTCACTTGTTGATAGATATGTATTTGTTCATAATTTTTTGGCTTTTACCTCTTTCTTCTTCCTCTTCTAGAAGAGTACCCTTCAGCATTTCATATAACACTGATTTGGAGTTGATGAACTCCTTTAGCTTTTTCTTCTCTGTGAAGCTCTTTATCTGCCCTTCAATTCTGAATGTTAGCCTTGCTGGATAGAGTATTCTTGGTTGTAGGTTCTTGCTATTCATCACGTTGAATATTTCTTGCCACTCCCGTCTGGCCTGCCTGGTTTCTGTTGAGAAATCAGCTGACAGTTGTATGGGTGCTCCCTTGTAGGTAATAAACTGTTTTTCTCTTGCTGCTTTTAATATTCTCTTTTTATCTTTTGCTCTTGGTATTTTAATTATGATGTGTCTTGGTGTGTTCCTCTTTGGATTCCTTTTATGTGGGGTTCTGTGTGCTTCG
>PVJN01005798.1:0-28711 GCA_004026805.1 Lasiurus borealis
ATATATTAAAAAAAAGAAAAAAAAAAGAATGTCATTTGGTTTTCCTGTGGCTCAAGTCTCTTGACTAGTTTTAGCAAAGGGAATACAAACCAGTGTGTGATCCTATGGGTAAACAGAATGTATCTTCGTCTTCATGTATTGCTTTCTATAAATGTGAAAGGTTTAAAAACTACACACCAACCTGGGTAATAATTACTCACATGCCCCTGTCGTCCAAGGGAATAGATGGCTTATCAGTTAATTCACCTCACTGAACCCACTAGGATCTGGGGAGTAAGCTGAACAGTTGTCCTCACAAAGAAACTCCCCCCGCCCCCCGCCTTTTTTCTGGCAGCTGGAGAAAGCCTGAGATTTCTCAACGTGGCAAAGATCCACACCAACGCTTCTCAGGAAGCACAGGCCCCACGATGGCCGCCAAACCCTCTGATGCCGACAGGGGGATGTCTGCAGAGACAGTGCGCCAGACACAACTCCAGCCCCAGGGCCTGGCACCCCGGGAGCCAGCTCGAGAGTGAGTGCTACGGCGGATGCGGCTCCCGGCCGGCCACTCTGGAAGGCGGGGCACCTGTGCTCATCCGCTGAGCGAGGGGCCCTCCTGGCTCAGACAGGTGCTCACCCGGCCGGAGTTCAGAACAACTTTTTAAGGACAAAAGGCTCAGCCCACAGACACTTAGTTTTAGGAAAGAGGACATCAACTTTACACTTCATCCATTCCAAACCTAATTTCTTTTAAAACTCGACAAGAGAAGGAAATACAGTTTGGGTTACAGTAGCTATGATATCTGCAAGAGAAAGCCAGTGACAACCTTGGTCCCAATAAAGCTGAAGGCTGGTTTTCCTTTTACCACAGCACATCCAGCAATTCCACAGATTATCTTACAAGCAGAAGAAAGTGTGTCAATCCTGTGGTAAAAACCTTTGAGGGCAAACGAAGTACTTGTACAAAAGCTGGGAAGTATGTTTATTATGGATATTTTCATAAACAATGTGAGTGAACGCGATTCCCTCCTTCCCATGACGCAGCCACAGGCCTCACTTATAAAAACAGTCACACCCTAAGGTTTCAAGAAACGTCACTCTCTTACAGTACCTGGGGGTTTGCTTTGGCTAGGTTCTCTATTTTAACCCACGCTTCTTCTCGTTCTTTCATTTTTAGCTTCTCTCTGAAAGACAGTAAAACGTCATTAGTATTAGCGAAATGAATTCAATTCAGGAAACCCTTAAAGGGGAAAACGCTGAATGGGCAGTGACATAGTCCTGCCGCCTTCACAGTGGGGCTGACCAGACATGGGGCGTGAAAAAATACAAAAACAACAAAACTTAGAGGAAAAAGATAAAAAAATAAACGCTAAAACTTCAACATGTCCACCAGTAATGAGTCACATGACCTTCAGTCACTCACTGAACTCAACTTTTCTGAAAATCCAGACAATGTGCTGTAGGGTCCCTTTTAGACACTGAGACACTATGAAGAAGGCGTGCCCTCAGCAAAGCCCGATGTTCATATATTTCACATCCGACCACGGCGCCCGCGGAGCTAAGGAGGGCCGGGCAGCCTGGAGGGTAAGATAGCCCCTGCGCTGCTGTTTACCATCGTCTCGCTCCACGTCTCACGCGTGTGTACTCGGCTCTCTCTCCCCACGCCGCCCGAGCACCAACCCCACGGAGACAAGGGCCTTGTTGGCCTTACTCACTGCTGTGCTGCCAGGACCTAAGACAGGGCCCGGCCTACAGGTAAACACTCCCAGGCAAACGTGACCACCGGCTCTCTAGACTGCAAGGTGGATTACCTTCGGTCAAGTTTATCTGCCTGAGCCGGTGTCAGGTGCCAAGCCAAGAATACACTCTGCTAATGGTGTGTGCCGGGCTCTGAAGTGGGGCATAACTCGGAACCACTGGGACGGCGCCTTGTCACTGGACTGTCCCTGGGCAGCGTGGGCGCAGGCCCCGTTCTGCGGACACGGGACAGTTCAGAGAACGCCCGCAGCACCGTCTTTACTCATTAGCAGCAAGCCCTGGGGAGAGGGAGGCTCACGCCCTCTCATTCAAACTGCACAAAATGCGATCCCAATGCTGCCTAATAAACATGGAAAATTACTGCACAGCACGGCGGTAAGGGTCCGAGAAAAGCAAAGATTCGGAAAGTCAAATGATTAAACTAGCAGCATAATGGAGGAAACAGCTGACTTTAAATGTGTTCTCTGAAAATAAGTTATCATAACAAAGTGGTTTTTTTTTTTTTTGCTTTCCAAGTCTGAAAGGACTGATTTTGCTTTAAAGGGAAAGATAACATGTTAGGCCAAACCAACGTGAGAGGTTTATTCAGGGCGAAGGAGACACGTTCTTGAAAGAGTAACTTTTCAAAAGAGCCACTTACTTCAGCTTCTCTGCTTTAAACTGCTGGGTGCAGTCATCGAATAGTTTTTGGTTCATCTCCATGAAGAGTTTCAGTGCGTTGTATATCAAGCCATGTATTGTCCTGCACAGAACACTCGCGGTGAGACTCAGAATACATGGTCTCTTTAACCCTCCCCTCCTCCTGGCTACACTCTCTTTCCATCCCAACTCAGGCTGTTTCCATATTCACGTCGCAAGTCTCCCGCACTTTAAGGAAGCTGCTTTTGATTCAGGTGTTCCTTTTCTTTAAAAATAAAAATATTTTATTGATTTCAGCAAGAGGAAGGGACAGAAAGAGTGGACGAGAAACATCAATGATGCGAATCATCGATCAGCTGCCTCATGCATTGCGCTCTCCTGAGGATTGAGCTCGCAGCTGGACATGTGCCCTGAACTGTGACCTCCTTGGTTCATGGGTCGACCTCAGCCACTGAGCCACACCAGCCAGACCATTTGTTCCTTAGTCCGCCATGCGGCCGGTAACCTCCTTTGAGAGCCGAAAACCACCTTCCTCGGAAACTGAATAAAAAATGTTGAAACTTGAACAGGTGTAACTAAGGTAAGCTTAACTATATAGGAGACAGGATGGAAGCATTTTATTTCCTCTAAATGTTTGTTTCCTTTCCATCTTTTAAAAAAAATATGTTTTATTGATTTTTTACAGAGGGAGAGAGAGAGAGAGTCAGAAACATCAATGAGAGAGAAATATTAATCAGCTGCCTCCAGCATGACCCCCAATGGGGAGTGCCTGCAACCAAGGTACGTGCCCTTGATTGGAATCGAACCCGGGACCTTTCAGTCTGCAGGCCGACACTCCATCCACTGAGCCATGCCGGTGTCGGCTGTCTCCTTTCCGTCTTACTGCCGGAGGACAGAAACATTCACTCTAATACCGCCTGGGGAGCTGGTGGCAGAACGTGACACTGCCACCGAGCGGCTTCGCCAAACTGAGCTGCCACCCCTGAGGGCAGCCCCGCTGCTCTGCGTCCCAGCGGAGCCCCGTGACTCAGGTCCCAGCTGCCACTGTGGATCGCTTAGGCGACCCTCCAGGGACGGCAGAGACACTGGGCAGCAGGGCTTGGCATACCAAGGAACGGCAAGCACCAATAAAATAGGAGTTAAACCAAAACCAAACCAAAATCTGAACTTTCAAATCCTCACTGCTTTTTAATTCACTTTATCATAAGACCCGAATCATAATTAGACAACACTTAGAACCTGTCTTCCTGGCCCTGGACAGGAGTCATGCTCACTCACGTACGGGAGCTTTGTTACCACCCGCTAAACTCAATGAAAAAAAGGGGCCCAGCCTGTGGTTTAGTGTTGACCTATGAACCAGGAGGTCATGGTTTGATTCCTGGTCCGGGCACATGACCAGATTGTGGCTCGATCCCCAGTAGGGGGCGTGCAGGTAGTGGCTGATCAATGACTCTCATCATTTATGTTTCTACCTCTCTCTCCCACTCCCCTCCTCCCTCTGAAACCAATAAAAACATATAAGAAAAAGTAATCAAAAAAGAAAAAACATACCAAGAGGTTGTTAAAAGTCAACATATTAACAATGACTAAACTACCCAAGGACGATTGCAGCCCCAAGACTGCAGGGAGCGGTCATGGGTGTGGTCAGGCATGACAACTTGTTACCTTCACCTTAATTAACCAACAGCAAGGTGAAGGTCACCTGCAAAGCGGAGTGTTTTGTGTGGAGGCACACCTAGCTGATACGGTGGCTTTGGTTCCAGACCACAACCACAGAGCAAGGAGTCATCTTTGTGCTGGAGGAGGGTCCTGCCTTCGTTTTTGTGGTTAATCCTCGCCGAGGATTTTTTTCCATTGGTTTTTAGAGAAAGTGGGAGGGAAGGGGGGTGGGGAGAGAAAGGAAGAGAGACAGAAAAACACTGATGATTGGTTGCTTCCTGCACGTGCCCCAACAGGGCCAGGGATGAATCCTCAACCCAGTATGTGTGCCCTTGGCGGGGAATCAAACTGCCACCCGTTAGTGCTGAGGCTGATGACCCAACAACTGAGCGACGCTGGCCAGGGCCTGCCGTCAGAGTGTCAAACACACGCTGTGGAGTGCAATCAAGCAAGGTGTGCTTGTTTCCTAACATTGTCTTGACTGGCTGTCACAAAACACTACGCTGGGTGACAATATTGTCTATTTGATGGAGAAAACCAGTCCATTCCTGCCTTTCCCTGAAAGGACATGAGACACAGAGCAAATGTGAGGCTCCTGAGGCTGCGTGTGGATCACCTGCTCTAGAGGCATGGAGCACAGTGGGTGGTTCTGGTCACAGAGTGTGTGTGCCAGCGGAACTCGAGGGTCCCAAGGATGGAGTGGCCACTGCCATCCTGCCAGGGCCGGGGCTGTGCCCGGGAGCTCTGACGGGACCTTCGACTCCTGTGGAGGGAGCTGACCAAGATGCTGCTACTCACACGGCCAGGATGGCGGTGGGAACATGCAGGCACTGGGGGAAGGAGGCAAATGAAAGCCACACTTCCACTGAACTACAAGTCCAACAAGACATCAATACAGCGGCACCTCGAGATACGAGTGCCCTAACACACGAGATTTTTGAGATACGAGCCGTCGAGCGAGCGATTTTTGCTTTGAAATTCGAGCAACATTTGAGAGAGGAGTCATCAATCGGATCAGCCGGCTGCACACGACCCACCAGTTTACCGCGACTCGAGCGTCTCATAGTTTCCCACGCCTCAAGGTTACGGAACAAATTAAACTCATATCTCGAGGTACCACTGTATCTCCTTCCCTAACTGATACTTCAGACTTGGATTTCAGTTTTAACTGGTTTGAAGTATGAGCAGAATGTGCAAATGTAAAATTACACCTGAAACTCACATAAATATTGTTCAGTGCACACTGTAAGGGAGAAATAAAAACAAATGGAAGCACGGAGATGTGCCCCTGGCCGGCCTGCTTACTTGTTCCAGTGGGTCTTGGAGTTGCGGTACAAGGACGGGAACATGATGGGCAGGATCTTGGCCGCGTTGTCACTGATGAGGCTCATGATGTACTCGTTGTTCCAGTAATACAGCGCTCGCTCTGCCACCTGCAAGACAGGAGCGCACGCTGTTCCGGGTCAGGACTGAGATCATTCAGCGACATCCCTCCCACTACCCCTGGGAGTAGGATGATGAAGTAGACTATTCCCAAAACCCTAGACCAGCGACTGTCAACCTGCGTGCCTCAAGGATTTTTAACACATACAATACCTGACTATTCAGTCAGGGGCACTGACCTCTTTTCCCTTAGATAGTTAAAAACAAACAAACAAACAAACAAACAAAAAACCAACAATGGCCAACACAACAGTGGCTACTGTGTGAATGCCGTCTTGAACCATAAATACTGGTATTACAGGTCATATTATAAAGTTGCATCTTATTGGTCTCATCAATGTGTAAAATATAAAAAAAGTTACATCTGATTGGCTAATTCTTGGTACCAGAAATATTTATATACAAGTAGAGGCACCAGATTTCTTACAAACGTCACTTTGGAGCAAAAAGGGTAGGCAATTACAATCATCATCATCATTTTTGTAAATCAACCAAAATTAAATCTAATTTTGGTCAGCAAAAAATACATTTTTTGGTGTGCCGCAGAATTTTGGCAATTAGTTTATGTGCCACAATTAGTTTATAGCAGCGGGGTCGCCTAAGACCATTGGAAAACACAGATATTTACATACGATTCATAACAGTAGCAAAATTACAGCTATGAAGTAGCAATGAAAACAATTTTATGGTTGGGGTCACCACAACATGAGGAACTGTATTAAAGGGTCGAGGCATTAAAAATGTTGAGAACCACTGTTCTACAGGGTGAAAGGAGATGAATTTATATGATGTCAGAAACAAAGAGCTTTATGGAGAAAATTTAGAGCTGAAGTTTTTATCATCACAGTACTTATAAATATTGATTACTGTCAGTTGTGGAAAATAAGGTTTTATGCAATTTGGAACATGCTGAACACAAAGGTAGTTTTACAGGGAAGCCATTTAAAAACTTCTATTGATTTTGGAGAGACAGAGGGAGGCACAAAGAGAGGAGAGAGGAAGGGAGGGAGGAAGGGAGAGATATTAACCTGTTGTTCCACCCATTTATGCATTCACTAGCTGACTCCTGTATAATATGCCCTGACCAGGAACTGAACCTGTAACCTTGGTGCACTGGTATAATGTTCCAATCAACTGAGTTCACCCAGCCAGGGCGAGAAGCCATTTTTAGTTGCTTTTTTAAAAAAATTTTTCTTATTGAGAAATGTTGTCAGTGATGGGAACAAGATACTGAAGTATATTTTATAGAATTAAAGCCCTCAGCATCTTATTTTGAGGCGCGATTCAAGTCAAAACTTGAAGTTTCCCTTCACATCACATGAGAAGCACAACGTGAGTGGCCACACCCAGCCGTCTGTCACCCCCACAGGAGCCCACCCTGCAGCTGCCACCGCCCTCTGCACCCTCCCCCCGAGCCCGTACCTGGAAGTGTGGGCTGGAGACACACTTGGCCAACTGCCGGAAGAGCGGCTCCATGACCTTGACAAATTCTGACGGTTCGATCACATCTAAGATTTCTTCTAACTCATTCAAGAACATGACTTCTTTTGGACTGTGAGTCTTTGGCCAGTATTTGAGCAGTGCCATGACCACCTGCGGCAGAAGAACACAGCGTGATGTCCCCGGTGCCCCAGCATTTGTTCATTAAGTCGGTTTTCAGTCCCTGTTGCATAGAAACTAAATAAGGTGGTACTTTTTCCCTTAGAGGAGAAACAGTGATTCAGTTGATTACTAGCTGAGTTTTTTATAATTAGAGAAACAGGTGAAGTTTTATATACTTCATTATTGTATTTTTAATCTTTATTGTTGAGAGCATGACAGATGTCTCTCTTCCCCCCAACTGTCCCCTCCACACGGTTTCCACCCTGCCTCAGATCTTTGCAATTCTATTATACACTTTATTTTTTTAAATATAGTTTATTGATTTTTTACAGAGAGAAAGGGAGAAGGATAGAGAGTTAGAAACATCGATGAGAGAGAAACATCTATCAGTTGCCTCCTGTAAACCCCTACTGGGGATATGCCCACAACCAAGGTACATGCCCTTCATTGGAATTGAACCTGGGACCCTTTAGTCCACAGGCCGACGCTCTATCCACTGAGCCAAATTGATTAGGGTGCGTTTTATCCACTTTAGAACCACCATTTCCATGTATATGTGATCCACTCACTCTTCCTGACCCGTTTCAGTGTGAGTTTCTTTAAAAAAGTAAGAACAAACCAAGAGGCCGTGAGAAGAGCTAAGAGAAAAGACCAATGGACAAACACAGAGCACATGAATTCCACATGTTTTACTGTCCCAGTGGCCAGTTCGGAAACTGCTTGTGACACAAACACACGTACAGAATCCATGTCTTTCTCAAATTGATTGATTATCCATATACATTTAGGCAGAAACGTGTGTG
Organism: Lasiurus borealis; assembly: GCA_004026805.1. Taxonomy (NCBI): domain Eukaryota; kingdom Metazoa; phylum Chordata; class Mammalia; order Chiroptera; family Vespertilionidae; genus Lasiurus; species Lasiurus borealis. The sequence continues at coordinate 7,884 of PVJN01005798.1, forward strand.
GTTACAGACAGTGTTTTAATGGGGCTGACACCTATGGAAGACACACAGAGGAGCGGGATCGTCAGCTCATGCTCCATGAGCTGCAGGGGGATGTGAGCGTGGGCGCCTGCTGTGTGCAGGACCTCGGACGGTCTCCAGTCGCTCGGCGCCCGGAGCCCTCACCAAAGGCCAGGGGCACAGCACCCTCTGCCCCGGGCCACCGTGGGGGGCAGAAGAGGAAATCCACCCAGCTGCCGGGGACTGCTGCCCACAGAAGGTGGGCGGCGGTGTGGCTGCAGCGAGGACCCCACCTAGACAGCACCCTTGAAGGCATTTTCAGCCCCGCAGCCGTGGCTTTCTGATGTGTGGATGACAGATGTCCCGTTCCTTGCCCAAGTCAGACAGGCAGAGTTTCTGTTGGGGAATTTCCTTCTATCATATTCCTGTAGTTTCCTAATTTCCCACCACAACCACTGCGGTCAGTCTGAATGATGCTTCTGGAGGTGAGCGCCTCTCCTCTGAAACAGCACAACCCAGAGCCAGCGTGTACCTGGCACAGAGCCCTGCACGGCTGCAACCCACTACAGTGGTACCTCGAGATACGAGTTTAATTCATTCCGGAACCTTGAGGCGTGGGAAACTATAAGACGCTCGAGTCGCGGTAAACTGGTGGGTCGTGTGCAGCCGGCCGACCCGCGCGATGACTCCTATCTCAACTGTTGCTCGAATTTCAAAGCAAAAATCGCTCGCTCGACGGCTTGTATCTCAAAAATTTCATATGTTAGGGCACTCGTATCTCAAGGTACCACTGTACTTGGCAGCTCTGTTGAGCCACCGGCGTTAGGACTGCTGCTAAGTCACCACAATATCGGCTCATGCGTACTGGCTGCTGGTCCCACCTCCAGTCATTTCCATCCTAAAGGCCACACAAATCACCACTGTGACTAGAGACTTGGTGGCCTCTGAGCAGCATCCATGTAGAGCAATTTTGTTTGGATGCTTGTGGCATTGAGGTTTCTGGATAATCTTTGATCTTGGACTTTAAAATATGTTTTATTGATTTTTTTTTTTTTACAGAGAGGAAGGGAGAGGGATAGTTAGAAACATCGATGAGAGAGAGACATCGATCAGCTGCATCCCCCTACTGGGGATGTGCCCGCAACCAAGGTATGTGCCCTTGACTGGAATCGAACCTGGGACCTTTCAGTCTGCAGGCCGACGTTCTATCCACTGAGCCCAACCGGTTTTGGCATGTATTGCACTTTATAAAACTCCAAAATTTATAAAAATGAAAGCACTCCTCGTTTGGATGTCTGACATAATTTACAACACAATTATCTTAAGAAGGGATCATTTTAAAAATGCATCACTTAATGACTTTCCTCCTCCTTTTTGCTCAAAATAACCTCACAGACATTTACCAAGCACCTGCCACACCTGCCTGTATGGGAGCCGCTGTTAAGAGCACAGCAAATGCAATCGCTGCGCAGCCCACAGCTCCAGTCACTGACAAATGGAATTTTACAGGAGAAACACATTAACATTCGCGCTGCGGCACGACTGATGTAGCTGCTCCTGTCGCCGGAAAGGTATTATTCCTGGCATCAGTCACAGCCTGACTTTTCACACTACTTGCATCCCCCTGTGCGCAGCTTGGTAACGGAGTGTTGAGAGTGCGACAGTCCCCTGCAGAAGAGGACGTCTGCTCTGCGAATGCTAATAGCAGGCGACAATGGCCGCTGCCGCTGGGAGCGCTTCCAGAACGGGCTTTCCCTGGCAAATCCAATGGGCTGCTGGCTCTCAGGGGAGGACTGGCAAGCCTGGGGTGCGTGCCAGTGGCCCGTGCCTGGCGTCCTGGGAGACCCTTCCTGACCGGGCACCTCAGGGAAAGAGAGAGCCTCACCAGGCTGTGGCGGTCTAAAGGGACAGGTGGGCAACAAGAACAGGATTTTACTTCCCGACGAGTTTCCGTTCTTCTTACAAACTGGACGTGCTCAACATGCCCAGAGAGCTTTTGAGCACTGTATACAGTTTTCAAATAAAAAATATTTATTACAGATTACAGATGGGAGCAAAAAGTGAGTTTTCAATGGACTGTACTTTAAGAATTCTGGAGCCTCAAAACACAAACAAAAGAAAAAAAAATCTGGAGTGTGGACATTTCCTTGGGAGCTTCCAGAATCTCAGAGCTGAGGCAGAGGGGTGCGAAGACCCCAGGGAGGACAGTCAGGGAGGAGTCACTCTGAGAGGGGATGCCTGTCACCTCTACAGGCAGCAGTTGAGGGACATGATCAGAGGGAGTGGACACACAGCATTTAGAAGCTTAAAAGAAAGCAGAGATCAGAAGTCAATTTCATACAGGGACACAGTACTAGGATTTCTTCATGTCTTTTCACAAGAAAACGAAAAGACTGCATCTCATACTTTTGTTCCTCAATAGCAAAAGCAACCCAACTAAAGAATGGGCAATGGCCCTGACCCTGGCTGGTGTTACTCAGTGGTTTGAGCGTCGGCCCGTGCACCAAAGAGTCGTGGGTTCAATTCCCAATCAAGGTTATGTAGCTGGGGTTTGGGTTTGCTCCTTGTCCCTAATAGGGATGAGTGGGGGGAGGGAATCAGTTGATGTGTCTATCACATAGATGTTTCTCTCTCTCTCTCCCCTTCTCTCCCTTCCACTCTCTTTGAAAAACAATGGAAAATATATCCTCAGGTGAGGATTAATAACAACAAAAACCACAGAAACCACCCTCCCCCTAACAAAAAGCAGAATCTGTCTTATTAAAAAAAAAGGAAAAAGAGAAAAAGAAAAAAGCCTGGGCAATGGAGAAACTGCTGATGGGACTGTAACACGGTGTCCCACTGTGGAGAACAGTTTGGTGGTTCCTCAAAAACCTGACCCTCAAATCACCATAAGATCCAGCAATTCCACTGCTGGGTGTACACCCAAAGGCACTTAAAGAGCTATTTGTGTGCCCCAGGTTGATAGCAGCAGTATTCACAGTGGCCACTGACAGATGAATGACACACACAAACTGGTCCGTCCACACAAGGAACACTATGCAGCCCAATAAGAAATGGAATTCTAACACCTGCTACAGTTGGGAAGATCCTGACAACACTGTGCTGAGAGAAACTGCCTCACAGCAGGACAAAGCCTGTAGTGGGGAATCAGAGAGACACAAGGAGAATGGAGGTCTCCAGAGGCTGGGGCAGGGGGACAGGGAGTTAGCATTGAGTGTGGGTAATTTCTGTTTGGGGTAATGGCAAAGTTTTGGAAACAGTGATGATAGTTTCACAACTTTGTGAATCATTAATGCCAACGAATTATACACCTAAAACAGCCAAGTTTATGTTATGTGTATTTTACCGCAATTTGAAAACTTATTAACAGCCTGCTGGTGTGGCTCAATGGTTGAGCGTCAACCTATGAACCAGGAGGTCACAATTCAATTCCTGCTCAGGGTACGGCCAGGCTTGATCCCCAGGAGGGGGCATATAGAATGCAGCTGATCAATGATTCTCTCTCATCATTGATGCTTCTCTCTCTCTCTCTTTTCTTTTCTGGAAAAAAAATTCTATATAATAAACCCCTAATATGCAAATTGACTAAGCAGTGGAATGACCGGGAACGACAGGACACTATGATGCACACTGACCAGCAGGGGGCAGATGCTCAATGCAGGAGCTGGCCCGGTGGTCACTGCGCTCCTTCAGTCACAGCTGGGCTCCCGGCGGGCAAGCAAAGTGGCCGAGGGGAAAGCCTCTCCTGCCTCCGCTGCAGGCGGGCAGTAAGGAGCGAGGGGTCTTGGAATGTGAGGGCCCCAGACTGTGAGAGGGTGCAGTCTGGGCTGAGGGATGCCATGCCCCCCTCCACTGTATGAATTTCGTGCACTGGGCCTTAGTGGTAGTGTGTGTGTGTGTGTGTTAATAACAATGTACTAAAACCCACTGAACTGTACATATTAAGTGGGTGAATTATATATCAACGAAGCTCTTAAAATTTCTTCAAATGCTTCCCCTCATACCTGACATGCCCGACTTAGTTAATCTAGGCTATAATAGCTTTTGTATTTTTTTAAAAAAATATATTTTATTGATTTTTTTACAGAGAGGAAGGGAGAGGGATAGAAAGCCTGTATTTTTAAAAAAATATATATTTTATTGATTTTTTTACAGAGAGGAAGGGAGAGGGATAGAGAGCCAGAAACATCAATGAGAGAGAGACATCGATCAGCCGCCTCCTGCACACCCCCTACAGGGGATATGCCCGCAACCAGGATACATGCCCTTGACCGGAATCGAACCTGGGACCTTTCAGTCTGTAGGCTGATGCACTCTCCACTGAGCCAAACGGGTTTTGGCAGCTTTTGTATTTTTAATAGAGGAAAAAAGGCCAAGAAATTGAGGAACCTGAGCACTGAATGGCAGCAATGTGCATCCACTTATGACTGTACACAGTGAATACACCATCTACAGCTACAACAGCACCAGAACCCTCGCTACAGTCCCTCCGGCTGAGGTCAGTTCCGTGCGCTGCTGAAACAGAGGGGGAGTGTTAAGCTGCACACAACCTACTGGTGACAACTGCCCAGGCCTCTGAGTTCCAAGCACCGTGAAGGACAAGGTGACATTGTGGCATGAATCCACCACCATCAGGGACCTGTCACTGAAAGGACTGCGCTTGGAAAGCCCAGTGTGTCAGGGCTACAGCGGAAGGGGAAAGAGCTGAGCAGCTGTGTGCTGAGCAGACAGTGGGGTGTCGAGCTGAGTACCCAGTATGCGTGTGGGGGGCGCTTGGCACGGGGCGGGCAGGACCACTTACTGGTTCCGTGAGGGTGCTGTCCTTCTCCAGAAACTGCACGACACAGTACGCCAGCTGACAAGTGAAGGAGAGAAGCGTTAGTGGTTCACTTTAACACGCAACTGCCGCTGTGATTCTAGGATCCTGGCATCACTGTTAGCACGTTCCCTGGCTGAGACAAGGATCTGACACCCTCAGGTGCTGCCCCGGGGCGAGGGGTGTCCCCAGAAAGGTGGGATGGGCCCCCTGCAGGCCAGCACAGCTTCTTCCCCCGCATCAGCTGCAGAGGGCGCCACGACAAGTGGAGGAAATCAGGAACAGCCCAGTCTGTGGGGATTTTCCCCGCGGCTTCTTGGAGACTAACGAACAAGTAATGTGACAAATGGGAAAAACCGAATTAAATCTGGTTCCACTTTCAATCTCTGAAGTATTGATTTCTAATACAGAACAATTAACATGACATCAATGGGGCTGAGTGTAAAGATCTCACCAGTTAGTAACAAACAACAAAAAATTCTAAGCCAAATATTTCCCAGGAGGTCAACGTCGTTAGAATCATCTGAAGAATATAGTTGACCCTTCAACAACGCAGAGGCTGGGGCCAATGCCCGCGCACAAAAAACCCACGGGTAACTCAGGCCGGCCCTCCGCACACGTGCATTCCCTGTACCAGTTGACCCTACCGACCCACTGTGCGCCATAAGCATCTGGAGACACAAGAGGCGGACCTTCCTCACACGCCTGTGTGTCTATAAAAAAAGTTTTTCCCCAAGTGGCAGCCCTGACCGACTTTACAATCATTTTTCACAAGAAGTTTCAGCTGAACATATTCAAGAACACCCGAAACGGGAGTGATCTGTTTATTTGTTGTAATATTCATTGCAAATTGATTTTTTAACATTAAATTCAAAATATTGTGGCGTGTGCGGATGGTTTCCGTTTTAGACCGTGGCAGCTTAAACAGGGTCTGCACTGTTACTCAATAAAAATCCAAGCGAGGAGATCCCCCCCGGTTCAAACTCGAGTTGTTCAAGGGGTAACAGTTCCTTCTGCAGTTTATCCCTCACTGACGCTCCCGCAGCGGCCCGCAGGGCGGAACCTCTGACCACACTGGCTCCTGAGGGCGGAGCGCCCCAGCCAGCAGCCTGCCAGCAGCCCCGCTGAGGTCTGTCTACACGGACCGGAGAAGGAGAAGAGTGAAGGAAAAACCGGATTTCCTGGGTACCTGCAGGGAGTAACCACAGTTGGACCTACTTTTCAGTGTGACTGTACTTAGATTTGTACAAAGTGGTAAAAATCCATGGTCTAAAAACACACCTTTTCCCTGGCCACGTCACTGGCTAGGATATACAGGTGCCCTTTTCTTTAAGGTGCTAGATTTTAAATGATGGAAATGCCAGACTACAGACTAATTTCCTCTGAGACGTCTTCCTCGGCTCTTCTCCAGCCTGTCCCTCCCTCCCCTGTGCTTAAGCCTCACTGTGAAATCCTCCACTCCTGAGTTTTCTGATTCTCCTAAAAGGAATCTCTTCACCCTCTTGTGCTTTCACTATCACCAGAGCCGTGGCCCCGAGTCAGTAACGGGAGATGAGAGGGGAGCACCCCAGTGACGAGGACGGCCTCCGTCTCCGCACTCGGTCACGTTCAGGGGCAGGACGGAGGCCCTTACCTGGGGGTGGTAGACACTCAGGGACTTCACTTTGTGCAAAGGTAGTAACACCTTCAGTAGGAAAATCTTGTGCTCTTCTTTCAGCGGTAAGGCAAATCCATTTATTATACTGTGAAAACAGAAGGCACGCACAGTTTGAAGATTTACCAATTCCAGATTTAATGAAAGCATCTTGCTGTTTTCCCCCCCGTTTTAGTTTCTAGCATGAAAACCAGCAAGCACAAAGATGCGTTTCAGAAAAGAGGAGAGTTCCAAGCAGAAATTTAAAAGAAAATTAAATACCTTCGAGGTTAGTTTTGTCTCTGTAACTACAGGGCAATTTTAAATTTCTCGATTTACGGGGTGTTATCCAGAAAGCAAAAGTCTCTGGGGACAAAACCTCCTTCCTCAGGCCACGAAGACCAGGCAGCTCAGCTGGCACCCCAGCTTCAGGGGGCCCACACCCCGCACTTTCCTTGGCCTTCACCCCCTTAGAATTCCCCTTCCAGAAGCAAGTCTGATCACTATCCTAGAGCTGGCAGAACGGAGTCTGCGTGCCTAGAACGGCTGTGGTTAAAAACCAGCAAAGAAAGGAGGGTCTGACTGTTAACCTGCAAACCAAAGTCGCTGTCTCCAGCCTCGAGTAGTTTGTCCATTTGGCTTTGTAGTTAGGCAGCTGCAGGTAAATGTTACCCAGAGCTATGCAAGCAGGTCAAGCCTTTTCTAAATTGTCCCCTCCTCATTCTCGAACCTCAGGGCCAGGGGCCCTGCAGGCAGGGTTAGTCTTCAGTGGTCCTCAAGGGCGATACGCTCATTCACCTGGGGGAGCCCTCAAGATCAGATCCCTCTTCTGGAAGGATCGAGTAATCCAGCCTCGCCGTGGGAGGACACGGGGCCTGTGCTGGACACCGCAAAGCGCTCACCTTGCCTCTTGAAAACCCAGCAGGTGAATAAAACGTATCTTCCCGTTTCACAGATGAGGACAAAGATACAGGTTGGTAAGTCATTTGCCCAAGGTCACATAACCTGTCAGGGACACTCACCTAACCGCTCCCTCTGCTCTGCTGAGGGAGACAGACCCACCCAGTGTGTCGACACTAGTCGAAGCAGAAATCTCCGTGAGGACTAACATTTGTTTGCAAGTTATGTCTACAACAGCAAGTGTAACTTCTCAGAACTGATGGGCAGGACCAGAGAGCGCGGGATGACCAGCATTCTCTGAGAAGAGCTTCTCAGTAGCCTTGGAAACCATGGAAACAAAAACCTCCAGGCAGTTTACCCTGCAGGACTGACTCCTCAGAACCTCCAGCTGTCCATGTGACTGGAGTCCCCAGGAAAGGAGCCAGTGAAACAGCCCTTCAGTTTATTGGGCCACTGAACCCCGAGGCCTCTGCGAAACGATGGGTTAGAGGCCCGCCACAAAACGCATAATCATCAACTTAAAAAACGACAGCAAGAATTTTACTTGCGTTCAGATAAAAGTTTTCAAAATGTTAGTTTTTTATAAGTATACCTATGAAAAATTTATACAAAGCAATCTGACATATTAGCATTGACTCAATTCCTCACATGTATACTAAATGCAATTCCTCACATGTATACTAAATGATCTATTCTTCCAAGTGTCCAACATAAACCTGAATGTGACTCTGTTTAGCATCGCCTTTGAGGACACAATTGAACTTGTGTTCCCACACACGCTCCGGAGCGTCGGAGGTGGAGTCTACACAGCGAACCACAAACGGAAGACACTTGTCGTCAGGCGTGTTCTCAGCTGGGAGTTCCCGAACTCTCCCAAAGCGGCTCTCATGTGAGTTCCAGAGAACGGCTTACGTTCTCTTGCTTTGGGGAGGTGGGAGTGGGGGTGGAATTTAATGAACCGGATCCTTCTGCCATAAATTCCAGCTAAAGCCAATCGCTTCCGATAGCACAAAGACTTACCTTCCCAGTATTTCCAGTAATTCTGCTATGCCATTGTGATGCTCTGTTTCATAAATAAACCTGGAAGAGGCAATTTGTCACATAGAGTCAGTGAACACCCGGGGAGACTAAAACCCTCTGCATAAGCAAACAGCGCTTTTAGGGGGAAGATCAGGCGGCCGGGCAACAAGCACAGTGATTTTGTAAACACCACGGCGGGGGCCCTGTTTCTTTCATCAGTAAACTCCTCAGCCTGCCACTCCCCCCCCCCCATTTTATTCTGAGTTTTCAAGCAGAAAGTGGAGGGAATTTCACAGTGAGCACCACCCGACTTCACAATGAGCATTTTGATGTTTGCCTTATCAGATCCTCCCACCAGCCCTCTATAATTCATCTTTTTCTTCTGCATTTCGACAGAAGTGGACATTTTAAAAAATGTATTTCTTTATTGATTTCAGAGAGGAAGGGAGAAGGAGAAAGATAGAAACATTGATGAGACAGAATCATTGATTGGCTGCCTCCTGCAAGCCCCCCACTGGGGATCGAGCCCACAACCCAGGAAGGTGCCCTGGGCCGGAATCGAACCTGGGACTCTTCAGTCCGCAGGCCGACGCTCTATCCACTGAGCCAAGCCGGCCAGGGCCTAAGTGGACATCATTATCTCGGCACCTCCACTATTTATTCTCTGCAAAGGCAGCAGCTCTTTCCGGACCGCGGGGGCCGCCTTGCTTTCTCTGACACTGCCTGCCCCGCCTGCCCCTGCGCTGCTTCCCGCACAGCGCAACCTGGAGACCGCCACCCCCTTGCTGAAAGCACCCAGCGGATCTGCAAACACGGCAGTGAATGAACGGGGACAATGAGCGGGGACAGACACAGACCAGGACATCTCTCCCCCACCAGATCTGCTCAGGCGCCACCGGCTCCTGCCTCGCACCCGCTCCCCTGGGGTTGGTGAGTCCACACCAGGCGCAGGGAACGGCCGGCCCGGAGAAACCCTTCGATCTGGCCCTGCCCAGGCGTGGGGAGAGTGCCATGTTGGACCAAGGTAACAGTGGAACATTTAAGCGGTGCAGTGTGTACGGCCCGCGAGTGATGTGATAAATGTCCACATGGCCCCTGGCAGAGAAAAGCCTCGCCACCAACGTGCGGCTGATTGGGCGGGAGCGAGGGGTGTGAGAACCGGTTCCTGCCACCAGCTGGACACCTCGGTGAGAGGCTGCTCAGCCAAAGTGAGCTGGTGGTTTACACGGAACGGGCTCTAATGTTACTGTCCTGGCTGGGAGTACCCACAGGATGTAAACAATCCCGCAGGAGGTGCCCAACGCCTCTGCAGGGCCAGACGTGAGTTCCCGGTGTGACTCTGGAAAACAATGTACCCTTGTGCTAACTGTTGTACTATTTTCCACGCGAACAACGTAAACCTACTTTGGCCGCCCGCATACTCCTGGACGGCCGGTCCACGGAGGGCCAGTTCGTGAGCGGAGCCCTGAGGGAGGCTTCCCGCTCCTGCAGACGGGGGTGTGGGGCGGGGAGAGCAGGAACAAAGGTTGACAACTTGGACCAGGGAGCGGGCAACTGGCAGGAAGGTGGGCAGAGGCCATGGAGGCTGGAGGTCAGCTCAGACCCACTCCGATCTGAGCCCACAGTGGCAGGGTCAGCAACAGCCATGCGAGTGGCCGTGTGGCGGCATGAAGATGGGCGGGAGGCGAGGGATGGAATGTGGGGGACGAACAAGGGCAGGCAGGAAGGGGCCGAGCCACCGGTGGATAAATCCCTTCCCGGCTGCCACCTCATGAAGCTCCACCCGAAGGCTCCCTTCCGTGTCGCTGGCGTGAGAGCTGCCAGTTTAACCGCACGAGCTGCAGCCCTGCGGACAGGACACTCAGCAGCGTCTGAAACAACTCCTCTCACTCAGACACGGAGGAGCCCCAGCCCGCCCGAGGCTCAGGGGAGCCCCCGCCCTGCACTGCTTCCGATCTGGCTCCCTAGCTTTCGTGTTGCAGTAGGGGTGACTTTTACTTTTGAGCCATCTTGTTTCCCTAAGTCAACAATATTTCCTTATTGGTAACTCCGTAATTTCTCATTACTGTAACGGGATTTGAAAACGGAATAAAAAGTCTAAGAGCAGTTTTCCTTCTTACTTCTCCGGTGGGAGACAAAAGGCATGTCAAACGGGAGGGAAGCCATGGAGACCCACGCGGAGGGGCAGCCGTGGATGAGGGCTCTCTAACTCCCGGCTCCGCTCCTCCCCACGGGTGAGTCCCGCCTCCTGTGAAGAGGTGGAACCACTTTCTGCTCCCGAGTCTGTACTGTCCGGTTCTGGCATCAAAACACAGGGCGGAGGTCCGAACCACTTCCGGCTACACCCTCCAACCCTGGCAGCCCCCTCCCTCTCCTGGGAGCTGTGGGGGCCATGCCAACCCTTGTGGGCACCATGCGGCCCAGTATAAGAACTGTGATAAAAAATACCCTGTGGTTTTGGGCCACTCAGATGTGGGGTGGTTTGTCAGCAGGAGGGACCGAAGCCGGGCCCCCCGACAGACACCTCACCTTCCAGGTCACTGTGTGCCCAAACAGGGTTACGGCCATCTAGAGCTCCCTCTACCCCACATCTGAGAGATGCTGATAGAACGAGAAACTATAGAGACAGGAGCTTTCCCTCGACATGTGAGTAAGTTGAAGCAAATGCGTTTGACATGCTCTTTTTCTTGTGAGATTCTAGGAAGAGCTGATGAGCTGAATCCCTCCGCCAAGGTGGGCCTCTGTTTTCTCACATGAAATGACGAGGCAGTGGGATCGAGGGGGAAACTCAAACAATTATGGAGTCTACATGATATGCTTATTTTTGACTGCAGGTATCAATAATTAGGACTATAGAAAAGATCATTGGGAAAAAAATACCGCACTGAGCATTTAGTGAGAGCTGAACGAAACTGTGCAGTAACTTTCCAATAGCTTATTTAAGGATTTCAGTTCTAAATTCGAACTCTTTAAGACAGGAGACATTTTTGAATTCTTTAATGTGGGTGATTTTGTGATTCTGTCATCCGAACAGAACTTACAGAGTTAAGGACAAGAAACCCACTTTGGTGGAGCTGTTAGACCTAGAAGGCTGGACTATCAATGCACCCCGTTTAAATAATGGCCATTCTGCTGCTAGACGAGTGCACTAGCCAAGTAGTGACCTTGTTAACCAGGAGGTGTGACACCAAGAATGCACCCCAAGAACACGCGCAGTTCCCCGGGGCTGCGACAGAGTGGACGCAGGGGCCCTGGGAGTTCAGAGGGCAGCGCCCCCCACCCCCTGCGCTGGAGGCTCTGACCCCGGAGTGTGCCCTGAGCATGACGGTAAGGGAGAGGGCTAGATCCTGATGCCGGCGAAGCGCGGGCCCCGGAGACCTCACGGACTGGCTGGTACCCTGGGGCCGGGCTGGTGGCGGAGCAAGAGGAACCGGTGACAGAACCCCCGAGAGGCTGTTGGTCCCCACCTACCAACCCCTCTTGGCCCTTCTCCCCCGTTCGGTCATGGTGTCCACCGGACCCGCGGCCTTTGCGGTGCCACGGCGGGCAGCACTCTCTCTGGCGCTGCTGCTGGCCCCCCAGGACCTGTCCCCGAGCCTCCTGGAGGGGGGGGGGCTCGGTAAGTCTTCCGGAGAAGCCGCCTTCCCGGGATAAACCACTAATTCAGCGAGCCTCCCGGGGCCAGATAAGAAACTACATTAGTATTCCATCCATCACCACTTATGTGCTGCCACCATGGCTGGCACGAGCTGGCACTGGCTGTGTGACGGAGCAGGTGACACAAGGCCTGCCCGGCCACCGAGCCAGGGAGGCTTTCTTGGCAAGCAGATGTTTCCAGAAGCCTGGGAGGTGGAGCAGGGCCGGGGAAAGAACGCTGTGGGGGATCCACAAGGCCGCGGGCGGTGGTGGGGAAGGAGCTGGTGCTGAGTGGGGAGCCAGCGATGGGGAGCCAGCCCTGTGGCACTGGGGACCCACCCAGGACTTAGCACCTGTTCACTCAAAGGGCCGGTGACTCAGAGGCGCCAGTGGGAGAGATGAAGGTTTTTTTTGGGGGTGGGGGGGCTGAAACTGGGATGGCAAGGGTCTGGGGTCAAGGTGAACACTGCACTTGGGACATTCTCTCGCGGCCCTGGGGCTGTGCCCTCCTCCTCGTGAACTCCCATGACCAGCTTCCCCGTTTCCGTGGTCCTGCAGGCCTCGGGCCTGGGGTGGCTGGGACTGCTAAACGCTGCCGCGTCGCCACATGCTGCTTCCGGCAGGGCCACCTTTTTCCTGGGTGCCCAGGGCGCCCCAAACCTCTGTCAGCCTCAGATTTCCCCCAGATCCACCCCTCACGCCTGCTTTTACGGAGATAGATGCAGCGGGAAGAATGAAGGAAAGGCAGGAGGAAGGAGCAGCCAGCTTTGGACAGATCAGTCCCTCCGCACCCCAGAGGGAACCGCCGGTTTCAGTAAAAAGCGAAGTGAAGGAGGGTGTGTGGTGGGTGCTGGGAGGAGCCATGGGGGTGGAGAAGGGGGACAGGCCAGCCCCAGTCTGGCACGAGACGCAGGTGTAGACTGAAGCCACCCGGACATGACCAGCTGGCTGCTCAGAAACAGCCACGAGTGCCCTCCGGTCACTTGTCAGAGGAAAGGCGAAGTGGGGGCATTACTATGCAAAGCAACATCCCATGCGAAGAGAGAAACGTCCCCCATGCCGACTTACCTATAAAATATATTATTTATCTGTTTTCTGATGTAAGCTCTTAAGCCTAAGAATTTTCCGTAGATTCTGTGGAGGGTAGTTTTTAGAAAATCTCTCTCTCGAGGATCTTCACTGTCAAAGAGCTCTAAAAGCTTCAAGAAGAAAAAGACACTTAGTGACCTGGCATTCTCGGTAGAGGAGGGCTTTTGTGGTCTCAGCTAATTCGGGCCTTACCTGCAATACAAACTTCTGATCAATATATTTCTTCGCTATATTAGGTTGGAAATCTGGAGACTCTAAAAATCTTAGGAAAAATTCATAAACAAGCTAGGAGGAAAAAAAGAAAAAAAAACACGAGTCAAAAAACACGGTATTTTACTAAATGGAGATTAAAATACACCACGAGTTGAATGTTTGTCTTCGTATATTAGCCTTACAAAAGTCACGTGTCTATAGATTTAATGCTAAATTACATGGCTTAATTTAATTGGAATTGAAAATGGTAACTGTTTTGTTTTACTAAGAACTACAGACCAGTAGTCGGTAAACTGCGGCTCGCAAGCCGCGGTTTGCCGCTCTGATGACTCATGACTTTGTCGCCCACTGGCATAGACTATCTTCTTAAATGGCATTTAAACCAAAGGATGGCACCAATGCTTCCACCATGCTGCTCAGAGACCCCAATGCACAGCAGCCACAGCGGGGCTGGGACCACGCTCTGGGTGGGATTTGCATCACGCTGCTCTGAGACCCCAATGCACGCTGATCAGAGACCCCACAGCGGGGCTGGGACCAAGCTCTGGGACTGGTAGCCTGTCACCTCCCAGTGCCCTGGGAGAGGCGGGCCGACAGGAGCTGGACTGGCTGGTGAGCAGATGTCCCAGATGCCACAGGAGGGAACGCTCTGCTGCCAAGACAGCCCTGCTTTTCCGCCCGTTCCCTGCCTGGCTCCTTCCTGGGTCCCTCACCTCTCCATCTCCGCTCCTCGCACCGCCCAGCCCTCCCCATCCGGTGCTCTGCTCAGGGCGGGCTCAGTGCCTTGCCACACACATGCCCCATCAACCTCTTGCCTTACAAAAGCTCTGAGAGAGGCGTTTGCCAGCAGGTGAGCTTCGGGGCACACAGCAGGTGCACATTAAACCTGAGTCCCCCAGACTGGGAAATGCCGGCGAGTCCTCCAGGTCTCATTTCAATGGCTGGCAGCAGAGTCATCGCTTCCAGCCAAGACATACTGGCAGTTCCCTCTCTCTGGAGCTGATATACAGTATGTACACAAGGCAAAGCCACTGTGGTTCTCTCTCCCGCTAAAACATTTCCAGGGACACATAGGTGTGCAAGGCCTAGGCCAGTCTGAGCAGAGGTCCCCCTACAACCAGCCGGCTGAGGCCCTCCGGCCGGGGCCCCTGTGTCGGAGAAAGCCCCGCGGACATGCACAGCTCAGTCCCGCCGTCCTGACCCCTCCGCGGTGCGGTACCTGTAGGTGAGGCCAGGCTGCTTCTAGCGTCGGCTCGTCTTCCTCCGGGTCAAACTCTGCTCCCGTGGGGTTGGAGGAAGGCGGTAATGTTCGGAACATATTAACTGCAAACTAAGATCCACAGCGTGTCATTATAACCAGACATTGAACACAGCAAAGAACATGAACAAAATCTCCAGTCATTCTAGAGAGCTGCTGCCAGTGGAGTTCTCAATGTTCAGAAGCAGCGTGGCCCCCAGTGAGGTTCTGGTCCGAACTGCAGCAAGAGCCCTCGCCAGTGGAGAGAATGCCAGCCTGAGGACCGAAGGGCATGGACCTCAGCTGCAGGCTCCTCCCGGGCACGGGTTCAGGTCAGGGCTCAGGCAGGAGGCAACCAACCAGTTGATGTGTTTCTCTCACATCGATATTTCTCTCTGCCTTCTCCCCTTCCCCTCTCTAAAAATGAATGAGGATTAAAAGACAAACAGAACACCTGCAGCAGGAACCCTGGCTGTGGACAGGCGATCTGATTCCCGCTGGACTCTGAGCTGTCGCTTTCACAGACAAACAGCACCTATACATGTCAGCGCGCAGCCAGTGGTGGCCTTTCTCATGTCGTCGGAGCAAAAGCGAGAAGAAGGCTCGCAGTCTAGCAGAAAAGGGGGAGATGCCCACGGAAAGAGCAGAGGTTGAGAACGGAAGACAGTGGTACATGGCAAATGCCACTTTGTGCTGGGACGCCCGCAGAGCCTCGGCCATCAACACCGACGGCGACAGTGAAGACGGGAACTTCTGAGTGTGCGGCCAGAATGTCATTCCCAGGGACAGGCTGCGAGCATCATCACAGGCCAGCCCGGCGGCTGAGGGCCCAGAGGCCCGAGAGTTCAGAGGAAAACTCTCTGGGATTTGGCCGGTTTCCTCAGGGGACTCCTAAGCCCTTTCTGGGATCCCCATCTTGGTATCACCCCTCACCAGTCCCCCATCCCGGCTTCGTTTACTTTCAACTTCATAGAAATGAACCAATGTGTTTTAGAACAGATGTTTTCTGCATTAAGTCTCGGGGTATTTGGAGCACAAGTGTTTTAATGCCTGCACAGTTAAGATGAAAAGTTAGCTCTCTAAATAAAGCACAACCTAATGGACACAGTCGTGATATGAATAAAAAGTTCAGGAAGTTAAAATATGACCAGCTACCTTACTGATTCTGAACCGAGCATCTGCCAAATATAGAGCCCTGCTCTTACAGGTGATCGGAAAAAACCCTGGCCCCTCACTCCCCAAAAAGCACAAAATCGAAACACATGACCTTCCGCCAGAGCCTGACTCCATGACAAAAATCAGACTGTGTCTGTGGAGGAGAGGCCAGATGTGCCACCAGCCAGCTCACCCCGTCTTCACTGTCACTGATTCAGAACCCCAAACGGTGATACCGTTTCTCATGAAGAAAAATGCCTGCTCTCTCAGCCACTCTGTAACAGCCCGATCACCAGGTTGGTTCTCTGTGCCAACAGGAGGATGGGCTGCGGCACAGCAACTGATGGGGCGCAGAGATGGGACGGGGGGGAGGGGAGAGGGATGAAGAAAATGGTTAGCAGTCCAGCCACGAACAGCTGAAAAATGCGTGCAGTAAAAACGTGAGGGATGCTCCCAGGACAGTAGAAAGTGAAAGACGTCGGGAACCTGTGACCAGGCTGTGCACGGGCCCGCTTGGGAAGGACGATTCGCGAACAGAGGGGCGGCAGGTGCTGCCAGGCAGGGGGCACATTCTCAATCACGGCCCCAGGTACCCTCCAGGCACCCTGACCCCAAAGCCTGTACCAGACAGTGGAGAGGAATCCTCCCTGCCACCCTCAGACGGAAGGTGGGCACCCTTACCTCCGGGGGTGCCTTCTAGGACTAAGAAAGCACAGAGGAGAGGCAGAGGCTGGCGTCTTCATGAGGAGTGTGTCATGTGTGATCGGGGGGTTTTCTAACCTCTCCCTCAAAGCCACATGCTTGGGTGACTCCAGGAGAGTCACTCAGAGATGGGAGGCTGGTGGATGACAGCCGCAAGCTCAGTGTCCCTGATGCAGAGATGCCTACGAACACACACTCCTGCCTCTCCTGCAGAGGCAAGAGCCATGCTGAAGCCGCCTGAGACTCGGGGTGCACTGTGCCTGGAGGGGAGCGCACGGGTGGAGGGATAGGAGGAGCGATGGGGATGCCCTGGAAGTGTCTGGGGAGCGGTCAGTTCACCCAGATGGGGGCTGGAGGTCTGATGGGGAGAAGGCTGCCCTCTGCGGGGGGAGGGGTGGGTGTCTCCGGAGGGAGGGAGCACAGACATCGTGTGCGGGAAGGCCCATCACATGGGTAAGAGGCCTGGATAGCAGCAGCAGCACACACACACACACACACACACACACACACACACAGCCGCTGGCCCGCTGCTGAACCCGGGCTAGTCCATTCCTAGCCTCGCCTGCCAAGTTGCTCACCGGAGGGCACCGATGAGGCTGAGTCTGGGTTAGAGTGGTGAGCTAGGTGGCACAGCTGTACCCAAGACGATAAAGAGGGGCAGGAAGGGCAGACTCCACAGGTCATGGTGAAAGACAGTGGTCCGTTTTACAACACCCATTATCCAATCAGGCCGCAGTGTGAGCGGCGCTGTGAAGGTAGGTGGCAGTGAACATCCAATGAGCTGACCTGAAGGCGATCACCTCATGCATATGGGTGAGCCTCAGCCAGTCAGCTGAGAGGCCTTAGGAGTGACGGCTGTGGTCCCTGAGGAAGAAGGGTCCCATGTGGACAGCTGTCAGCCCTGCCCAGTCCAGCCTGGCCCTGCCTCCCGGCGTGTGCCTTGCCCCGTCACCTCCAGCTGGAAGACAGTTCCCCGGATGCGCCACCAGCCTCCCTGCCTCTGCCCCGCCGGTCTGCTCTCGGGCAGCATTCTGGCAGGCTCAGCGGTGGGCTGGCTCTAGTTCCAGGGAAAGCCCTGTGCCCATCACCAGCACCTGTGCCTGCAGACAGTTCTAGATCCTGAGCTACGAGGCTGCAAGGGGATGTGGACCAGACTGCTTTTCATGCACAAGTCCCCAGTTCAGTATTCTTGAAGACGATCAAGACCCAGGAAGTGTCATGATTAGCCAGCTCTAATAGATAGATAACAAGTTATTTATTTTAGGCCACAAACCTCACTCGCGCTGTAATTTCCACCCTCCTTCCCGACCACATTGCACTGCACTAACTTCATGCCCGATCTAGGAAAGGTTAGGAGAGAAGGCAAACAGGCCGCTTGGAGTGACTCTGGGGTTGCTACGCTCGCAACGTTTCTTAGCACAGAAGCCACAGGGCTCAGTTTGTGGAGGGCCGGGTGCTGCGTCCACGTGCTCGAAGGCAGTGCGTTCTGTCTGAGGGAGACACACAAGGTGGCCTTTGTCAGTGTCATGCCAGGGAAGCCAAAGGGACCCTGTGTCTACTGCTGGTCTAGGCGGCAGGGGTCGGCAAACTCCTTAGTCCACAGAGCCAAATATCAACAGGACAACGATGGACATTCCTTTGGAGAGCCACATTTTTTAACTTAAACTTCTTCTACCGCCACTTCTTCAAAATAGACTCGCCCAGGCCGTGGTGTTTTGTGGGAGAGCCACACGCAAGGGGCCAAAGAGCCGCAATTTGCCGACCACGGGTCTGGGGAGTATAATGAGATTACACAGGTCCACTGTCCTGCTCAGCCGGGGGCTTGGATGCAGCTGGAGTCAGGTCACACAGCGCAGCGTGGGCTCGGGGGACAGCCTCCCCAGACCTCCTCCCACCAGAAGCAGGACCCCAGTCTGGAAATCTGCCATCCACGCCTCAGTTTCCTCATCTGGCAAAAGAGGGTAAGTCCTCTCTGCACCGGGCACCGGTGAAGTGGGAAAGCACTCAGCATACAGCCACCACACGGACAGGCGCATGTCTCTGGTCTCCACGGCCACGGAGGTGGCGTGGACTGGCTGTAATAGGAGGGAACACCTGCTTTTACAGCTCTCTCGACACTCCCACGTTCAGTACTTAAAATCAGTACCAAATTGCTACATTTCCTGAATCAGGGGCAAACCACACTGTGGAAAATCCTCACGATTCGGCAGTATCACGGACCCTTTCTAGCACTGCGATAGTCTCTACCAGGCGGAAGTACTAACACGCTCAGATCAGGGGACACGCAGAGGGTAAGATGTACAGGATTCCCTCCAGAGAACACTGAGATCTGATTTCAGAGATGACGAGGAAAGAAGGCTGATGATTCAGTCTTTGTTCCCAGCCACAAGGCCAGGACAGTGACGCCGTTTTATGCCTGTGAGCGGGATTTACACAGGTGAGTTCACCAGAGGCCCAATTACAGTTCCTCCAGCCACTCTTCCTCTGTAATAGAAATGCTAGGCTCTGAGTCAGGTTGCTAAGAGACACATTTGGGGTGAGGGCAGTGGAAGTCCATCTACAACCTTTTAAAATAAAAAATTGTATTTACTTATACATAGAACAGTGTATGTGTAAAAACCAACAGAGGCAACAGACAGATCATCTCAGCGGGGCCACGGGTGCAAACCCACAAAAGCCAAAAATACAAACCTCAAGGCAACAGCCTCACTGCTAAAAAGCCACCTGAAAACATGACGTCACCGATGGGACTGTCCAGGAACACGGCCACTGCAATGGCCACTTAGTCACCAACCCAGCGAGGGCGCTGAAGAGCTCCCCACCGGTGACGGGACTGGCCGTTCTCTAGGGCGGGCGATGCCGCTTCTCCACGAGGCCGCTCCTCCACCAAACGCTATTCTTAGTGAGGTTTGTAATGAACCCATGGATGTAGCTTAAACTTCAGGTGGATATAGAAGTCTTAGCAGCAATCTTAAAGGGAGAGACGGTCTCTTTCTTAGCTGCAAACATAGTCCAAATCTGCTTTCCCGGCCGAGTCCAGCTGTCATCCTGAGGACACGTGCCACAACGCACTCATGGCCTCCTCTCCAGCACCTGCCACAGGGTGTCACCCACGAGGTCCTCCATGCCTGCGGCCACTCACCTTATTCACTGCAATGCCACCTCATTACTAAAACCTGCGACCCCTTTCCGCCGACACCTGACAGCCCGTGGCAGGCAACGCCTGTCAGGGAGCCTTTCCGAGCCCACATGTAACGGGGTCTCCGGTTTTAAGATCATCTGTCAGGCAGTACATGCTTTTCCTGATACTTGTCTCCAATGTAACAGGATGGCTGGGTCAATTCTTGGTTTAATGGCTTTCTCCAGTGCCACCTCCCAGGTCATCACACTGCCTGAGTGGCACAGACGTAAACAGGGGGTGAAGCAGGGTCCCCCTTCCCTAAAGCAGCATGGCCACTTTTTCATTGGTATGTTGCATGACAAATTACTGGGCGAGAGCCATCAAAGCACATAGTTTATCTCCAAGCAGATGCCAGAATGTGATATTTAAGAAAATAACTATTATTAAACTAGAGGCCTGGCGCATGATATTCGTGCACTGGTAGGGACCCTAGGCCTGGCTAGGCCAGTGCTGATCTGTGGGGTGACTGGTGAGGGGATTGGGGAGTCCCCCACTGGCACCTGCCTTGGCCAGCCTGGGGCCTGTGGCTTGGGGCAGCTCCTGGGTTAAGAGTCTGCCCGCTGGTGGTCAGTGTGAATCATAGAGACTGGTTGTTCCACAGTTTGCTATTAGGCTTTTAATACATAGGATTTTTATTTTGAAGAGCTTATTTTTATAATCACTCAACTATGTTCTTAAGTAAAAGTTAAAGATATCGTGGAACCCTAGCCAGTGTTGCTCAGTGGATAGAACATTGGCCTGTGGACTGAAGGGTCTCTGGTTCGATTTTGGTCAAGGGCACATGCCCAGGCTGCAAGTTCGATCCCTAGTGGGAGGCATGCAGAAGACAGCCGATCAATGATTTTTCTCTCATCATTGATGTTTCTATTTCTCTGTCCCTCTCTGAAATCAATAAAAATCTCTCTATATATAAAAGGCTAATATGCTAAGTGTCCAACTGTCTGACCAGTCACTATGACGTGCACTGGTCCAGGGGCAGATGCACAGGAGCTGCCGTGACACGCACTGGCCATTTACAGAGAAATGGCACTGTGGACCTAGTGCTCACAAAGCAATACTCAGCTTCCCCAAGTGGGACCAGGCCCCACCACCACCCTGGAGCAACGACAGCCCATCAAATCACAGCCAATGCTGCCGAGACCTTATTGCACAAAATGCGGCCCTCAGCCCAGCCTATCCCAAGCCCAGACAGGGAACGGTGGCTGTGGGTGCCGAGTAATGACATCACGTAGTAATCCCAGGCTTC
>PVJN01005798.1:28811-48804 GCA_004026805.1 Lasiurus borealis
GGGGGGGGGTGCAGTTAGGGGTGATCAGGCAGGTAGGCAGGCAATCAGTTAGGAGCCAGTGGTCCTGGATTGTGAGAGGGATGTCCGACTGCCAGTTTAGGCCCGATCCCCCTGTTTAACAATAAACGGCATCATGGACCTGGCGCCCACAAAGCAACACTTGGCTTCTCCCAAGTGGGACACAGGCCCTGCCACCACCCTGAAGTAGCACCCACCAAATTGCAGCCAATGCTGCTGAGAACCTATGGCACAGAATGCAGCTCACAGCCCAACCCAGCCTGGGAATGGTGGCTGTGGGCACTGGGTAATGATGTCACATACCAACTGCCTGCTTCTTCTCCCTAGCAACTAGCCTCCTTGGAGTTTCTTTAGCCCAGGAACACGGCTTGCTTTACAGTCAGGTGGAAACATTTTACACTTTAACCAAATGTTTGTGAAGCGTTTTCCCGTGCCTCATCTCATTTGATCCTTACAGAAATCCTGGAGTAGGTAGATAAGAGACTCAGTGGAACCCTATTTTCTTTTCATTAGCTGGGAAAATAAGAGATTTACAAAGCTTAGAAACTTGACTAGACTGAAAAGAAGAACCTGGAAAATGACTTCAGGTTTTCTCACTGCAGAATATAGTAAACACTGCTGCAGTTAAATATTTTACCTTTGTTCTCCCTGCGTGATCTACAATAATAATCTGCTTCATGTTGACATTTCCTGCTGTGTTGCTGACAATTATCTGAAAGAGAAGTTGGGGTGCTTCACTGGGCTAGAAAAAGTTTAGCTAAATCAGAAAGCAGGTCTAATTAAGCAAGTTTATTTATCCTATATAATACAGAGATAATATGCAAATTGACCTTCACACCGTCACAAGATGGTGTCACGCACAACAGAGACTGGGTTCCTGTAACACAAGATGGCTGCACCCACAGTGGAGATGGGGTTCCCATAACATGCGATCAGCAGGCACCTGAAGCTGAATGGTGCCGGGCCAGTGCAGAGGACCTGAGGCATTGCCTAATGCCCACCCTGCATGGCTAGACGGGGGAACCTCAGGCTGCGATCCCTGCCCAGTGGGGCTTGACAGGGGACCTCAGGCTGCGCCCCCTGCTCGGTGGGATTTGACGGGGGACCTCAGGCCATGCCCCCCACCTGCCATGTGCCAGGGGACCTGAGACTACAGCTCCCGCCTGGCACTGGGCCGGAGGATCTGAGGCTGCACTCCCTGCCTGGCAGGCTTGACAGGGGCGGGGCTGGCTGGGTCAGGATCTCGCCCAATGCACGTGTGGGTGAGGAGTGGGGGGACTTTACTCTGGGTCCCACAGTGTGCCCCAGACTCTGTCAGAAGAAAGATTTTCATATATATTTTACTAATTTTCTTTCACCTCTAGCACTTCTATTATAGAGAAAGGACAAGTAGCAATATTAAAATATTTCTTCTAAATAATTTCCTTTCGATGTGCACAAATTCATGCACCGGGCCACTAGTGTGTGTGTGTGTATAAAGATATTGTGGAAATAAAAACCCTACAAATAAAAAAACCCTATTAAAGAAAATTTAGTCTCATTTTTTTAAAAACAAAGACTATTTTAATTTTATGACTATTTCACAACTAAATGCACAATACTACCTACATAAATAAAAGCCTAAGTGACTGTCTGACTGTCCAACCAGTAACTATGATGTGCACTGACCACCACGGGCAGACACTCAATGCAGGAGCTGCCAAACTGTGGTGACTTGGCAGCTGTGGATCTCAGGTGATGCGCCCAGAAACAGAGAAGAGGGAGCCTGATTCCAGGTGCTTCACTTAAGAACCGCCCTCTCACAATCCCGGACCCCTCGGGAGATGTTGGAGAGCCAGTTTCCACCCATCCCTGCAGGTCATCCCCACCGGTGCACAAATCTATGCACTGGGCCTCTAGTCTTCAAATAAGCATGAAAATATGCTAGTCATTTATAATTATGTATATGTTTATTCTTTCATTTTAATTTTTGAGTTTAAAATTAAATTACACAAGAGAAGCAATGACTTGCAATATAGCAGTTCCTTCAATAACATCATTTTGTCCCACATTGTTTTGTTATAACGTTTTTGAGTAAAAACAACATCACAGTTTCCTGTTCAGGGCCACTGTGTGTGGAGTGTGCCCGGTGTCCCTGATCTGCATAGGTTTTCTCCAGGAACTTGGTTTCCTCCTGCATTACATGGGAGGTGAATGCTGTGTCCACACAGTCCCCGTGTGAGGATAAGTGTGAGTGGGTGTGAGGTCACCTGCAATGGGATGGCATCCAAAGTGGACCCATCTTTGTACCCTGAACAGCCAGGAGAAACTCAAGCTTCCTGTGACCTTGAACTGGAATGGGTGGGTTAAAAAAATATGATCTGACTCATTTTTATTCACCGTTCTTAGGTGTCTGTATAGCTCACATTTATTTCAATGTTCAATGTTAGAATGTTTTGGGTCTTCATTGAAAAACTTGGTGATGCTTCTGTGACTAGAAATATGCCACAGGAACTTAACTCTTGCTTATATCATTAGCCTAGGGTACAAATGGTTTTGTTATGCTACGTTATTTCACTTAAAGTCAGTTTCCAGGAACCTCATTAAGTGAGGACTTAAGGTACTTTTAATTTAATTCAATTAGTGTTAAAGAGAACACTCAATTCAGAAGTTTCTCTCAGGTGATTTACTCTGGACCAAAGGTTAGTTCTGCATAGATTCTGAATTTTGTATATTCCCCAATATTTTGTTATGAAAAATACCAATCAAAAAAGTTTAATCTTATAGAGAATAGCCCAGTAGCCACCAGTTAGGTTTTACATTTAGACTCTAGCACATTTGCTTTACCACATATTCTGATTTTTTTTTTTTTGGCAGTAAAATGTGAGAAAGTTTAGGAATGCTTTAGAATAGCTAAACTATATATTCTGTAGCCTACATTATATAAGTAAACTGAAAAGGGAAGGGAAGTTTCAGAGCTCAAGTACTGATTTCCCAGTCATACATGTATAGCCAATCATTTTTATGCTATGTCCCTAACCATAAACTATATGTATACACACTGAGTGGCCAGATTATTATGATTTCTGAACACATAATAACCTGGCCACTCAGTACACACACACACACAATAGAGGCCTGGTGCATGAAATTCATGCATGGGGGTGTGAGTCCCAGCCTGCACCCTCTCCAATCTGGGACCCCTCAAGGAATGTCTGACTGCCCGTTTAGGCCTGATCCCTATAGGACTGCTTGCTCCCAACTGCTGGCCTGCCTGCCTTCCTGATTGCCCCTAACTGCTTCTGCCTGCCAGCCTGATCATCCCTAACCACTCTCCTACCAGCCTTATTGGTGCCTAACTGCCCTCCCCTGCAGGCCTGGTCACTCCTGACTTCCCCTGCAGGCTTGATCGCCCCAACTGCCCTCCCTTGCGGGCCTGGTCCCTCCCAACTGCCCTCCCTTGCTGGCCTGATTGCTCACAAATGCCCTCCCCTGCTGGCCATCTTGTGGCAGCCATCTTGTGTTGGAGTGATGGTCAATTTGACTATTACTCTTTTATTAGATAGGATTAAAGGCTCAATGCATGAATTCATGCATGGGTGGGGTCTGGCCAGCCTGGCCAGGGGAGCGGACATGGGTGGTTGGCTGGCCTGCTTGTCAAACTCCTGTTTTGAGGGTACAATTTGCATATTAGCCTTTTATTATTTAGAATATACACTGAGTGGCCAGATTATTATGCGTTGAGAGGTCATAATAATCTGGCCACTCAGTGTAGTTATGGAATTACAAATTATATAAGTAGCCTTTGATCAGTATATCTTTTTAGAATCATTGCTGCATGGAACTGTGTTGATTATAAATCAAGCAGAGACTTTCACTTAAGAGTAATAGGAACGGGATTTACCTTTCTTCCTGACCAAAAACCTGGGAAAAATATTATATGGAATTATGGCTTTTAAGACCGTGGCTTTCAGGTGAAGGATAGAGGCCCTGAGAAATAGGAAACAGTGCGGTGAGTCCTACGACTGCCCAGATTTCTGGACATCTCCATACCAAAAAAAATGAAATTCAAAGTGGATCATGGATCCAAGTGTGAAATACAGAACTGTAACACTTTTAGAAGAAAATCTTTGTGAACTTGGGTTAGACAAAGACTTCTGAAATATAACAAAAGTACTACTTGTGAAAGAAACAAATAATTAGACTTTATTTAAATGAAAAACTCTGTAAAAGGCATTGTTAAAGTAAAAAGATAACGCACAGATGGAGAAAATATTTGCAGATCACATAACTGGCAAACAATTTCTATTCAGAATATGTAAAGAAGTGTCAAACTCAGTAACAAGAAAACAAGCTAATCAAAAACCCGGCAAAGGATCTAGATTGACACCTTACCAAGGAAGACATACAAATGAGGAATAAGCACAGGACAAATGCCCAGCATCACTAATAAACAGGGAAATGCAAACGAAAGCCAAGTTGAAACAAAGGGATTGATGACACCACATGCTGAGAAGGCTGTGGAGCAACCAGAACTCACACACTGGGGGTGGGAGTGCAAAGATGGGACAGCCACGTTGTGTGTGACACAGTTTGGCGGTTTCTCAGAAAATTCAACATACACTTATAATATGACCAGCAATCTCACGCCTTCTTGTTTACCCAAGTAAAATAAAAACCTATGTCCAAAATTTATACATGAATATTTATAATAGTTTTATTGCCCAAAACTCTAAATTATCAAACTTTTCCTCAACCAGAAAATGGATAAACTCTGGCACTTCTACAAAATGAGACACTGCCAAGCAATGAAAAGGAATAAGCTATTTGTACATCAACAACATGAATGACTCTCAAACACATAGTGCCAAGTGAAAGTAGCCAGACTCAAAAGGCTACATACTGTACAAATCCATTTATATGACATTTTGGAAAAGACAAAATGACAGAACTGGAGGACAGACGGGTGATGGTCAGAGATAATGGAGAAGGGGAAGGCCTGATTACAGAGGGGTAGCATACCACACTTTTTTTGGAGGGTAATGACTATTTCCTATCTTTAAAAAATGTTTTGATTGATTTTAGAAAGAGAGGAAGCGAGAGGGAGAAAAAGGGAGACACACTGATTGGCTGCCTCCAGCATGCCTCACACTGGGGATCAAACCCACAATACAGGGATGTACCCTGACTGGGAATAGAACCGGTGACCCTTCGGTGCATGGGATGATGCCCGACCAAGGAGCCACACCAGCTGGGGCCCTGTGGATGTCTTTGATATTACACCAAAACTCAATAAGTGGTAGTTTATGAAAGACCCACTTTATGTGGAATCTGAAACCTTATCAACCAGGGTCTGGACTCAATCACATAAGGTAAATGTGATTTACACTTGTCTTACCTTGCACTTGAATGGCTCTCTGGCCCATAACCAGTTTTAAAACATCACTAATTGCTCATCTGGAAAAATAATGGTCACTGAATTATGTAGAGCCCATTCATTTATGTTGCTGCCAATCTCGACAGGAAAAACTGAGGTACCAGGAAGTGAATAGAAATTTTCCCAAATTCAGAATCCAAGATGGCGGCATAGGTAAACACCTACACTGCTGCCTCGCACAACAATTTCAAAACTACAACTAAAAGACAGAACGGACATCATCCAGAACCACAGGAAAGCTGGCGGAGTGGAAATTCTACAACTAGAAGGAAAGAGAGGGGCTCACAGAGACCCAGAGGAGCTGCAAAAAAAACTGAGGTATGGAGACATGCACATGGAGAGAGCAGGTGCCAGAGTACCTGAGTGGCTTTCTCTGGCAGGAGGGAGATGGAGACTCCCAACGGCATTGAACCCCTTATCCTACGACACTAAACCCCAGGTCCAGCCGAAACTCATACGGGAGGAGTTTGGACTGTGAAAAGGGAGAAGTACATGGAAATTTAGGGGAGTCGCAAAAGGGCAGATATCTGGTGGCGCTCACGGCACTGTGCACAGAAGACCGACCAAACTGCGCCACTTCTAATACCACTAAACTCCAGTTTCGGGTGAAACCCTGGGGACCCAGATTCATATGATCCCAGAGCGCAGGGGAGCCAAAGGGGCAGCAGTCTAGAGGCACTGTGAGAGTGCGTGCACGCACACACAGGGACCACTCCAGCGATTACCCAGTCACGAGAGACTCAGGGGCCGTGCAGGGTGGGACCGACTGGAAGGCAAGGCAGTCCCTTAAGCCCTGAGACTCCACCCATCCCAAGCTCAACAGAGAGCCTTTTGCAATTTTGCAAGTCTTGTATCATAAGGCTAAATCCAACACAGAAGTTCTCCTGGCATAGTGAAAATGCCGAGACAAGGGAAGAGATCACAAACAAAAGAAATGGAGGAAAACAAACAACTGGATATAGAGTTCAAAACCACGCTTATAAGGTTTTTCAAGAATATGCTAGAAAAGATAGATAAACTTAGCGAGACCCAAGAGGAGATGAAAAAGGACCAACTAGAGATGGAAAAGTACCAACTAGAAATTAAACATACACTGACTAAAATAAAAAATATTATACAGAGACCTAACAACAGACTAGAGGAAGACAAGAATCAAGTCAAAAATTTGAAATATAAACAATCAGAAAACACTCAACTGAAAAAGCAAGAAGAAAAAAGAAGAAAAAATATGAAGATAATGTAAGGAGCCTCTGGGACAGCTTCAAGCGTACCAATATAAGAATTGTGGGAGTGCCAGAGGAAGAGAGAGAGCAAGATACTGAAAACCTATTTAAAGAAATAATGACTGAAAACTTCCCACACCTGGTAAAAGAAATAGACTTTCAAGTCCAGGAAGCACACAGAACCCCATATAAAAGGAATCCAAAGAGGACTACACCAAGACACATCATAATTAAAATACCAAGAGCAAAAGACAAAGAGAAAATATTAAAAGCAGCAAGAGAAAAACAGTTCATTACCTACAAGGGAGCACCCATACGACTGTCAGCTGATTTCTCAACAGAAACGATGCAGCCCAGATGGAAGTGGCAAGAAATATTCATGTGATGAATAGCAAGAACCTACAACCAAGAATACTCTATCCAGCAAAGCTATCATTCAGAATTGAAGGGCAGATAAAGAGCTTCACAGATAAGAAAAAGCTAAAGGAGTTCATCAACTCCAAACCAGTATTATATGAAATGTTGAAAGGTACTCTTTTAGAAGAGGAAGAAGAAAAAAGCAAAAGACAAAAAATTATGAACAAATACATATCTATCAACAACTGAATCTAAAAATTAAGTTCATTAAAAATCTGATGAACAGAATAAACTGGTGAATATAATAGAATCAGGAGCACAGAAAGGGAGTGGACTGACAATTCTCAGGGGGAAAGGGGTGAGTGGTGTACAGGGAGAGACTGGACAAAAATCATACACCTATGGATGAGGTCAACAGGAGGAAGTTAAGGGTAGAGGGAGGGGTGGAGGGGAGCTATGGAGGGGGAAAAAGAGAAACAAATGTAATAATCTGAATAATAAAGATTTAATTTAAAAAAAAAAAAGAAATTTTCCCAAATTCAAATTTTCACTGGGAAGCTTGAATTAATTGGCCATGGACACAAGCACTGTCAGTTATTTTTCTTAAAGTGACGCTCTCATTTTATTTTTGAGAAAATGCTTGCTAATTATTCAAAGTCTGAATAAGCAGCTTCTGTCAGTCATCCTTTCAAGCAAAACTGGTATTCTGTGAAAAAAAAAATGACTATGCTATTACTTGGTTTTGCTATCAGTGTTTTAACTGTAAAAAGAAGTATGAAAGCACCCTAGCTGGTTTGGCACAGAGCATTGGCCCATGGACTGAAGAGTCACAGGTTCGATTTCAGTCATAGGTACATACCTCAATTGCAGGCTGACTATTCTGGCCCTAGTCTGGGTGCATGCAGGAGGTAACCAACTGATGTGTCTCTCTCACATCCATGTTCCTCTCTCTCTGTATCTCCCCCTTCCTTCCACTCTTTCTAAAAACCAAAGGAAAAATATCCTCTAGTGAGGCTTAACAAATAAACAAAAATAACAAAAAAGAAAAAAATAGTGTGAAAGCCTGAAAAACAGGTTAATTAGATAATCTAAGTGGGGAAAAACAGATGGAGGTTATAATTTAAAAGTGCCTGAAAAGGAGAAATAGTAGAGTTGGTGTAATTTAGGCGTGAGAACCAGATGTCAGGAGTTTTTGCCTCTGGGTATTGCTCTTTTTCATTTTCATCTCCCTGAACCTAAATTTGTTAAATCTGGGAAAGGGTAAGGCTAGATGATCGGTACGATTCTGTAAAACTTCAGGGCTAAATCTGTAATATATAAAAATACACAGTTTTACAGAGAAATCAAGATGGTGGCATAGGTGAACACCTAAATTGCTGCCTCGCACAACATTTTCAAAACTACAGCTAAAAGAGAAAACGGACATCATCCAGAACCACAGGAAAGCTGGCTGAGTGGAAATTCTACAACTAGAAGGAAAGAGAGGGGCTCACGGAGACTCAGAGGAGCTGCCAAAAGCTGAGGTACGGAGACACACATGTGGAAAGGACGAGTGCAGAGTGGCTGGCTGGCTTCCTCTAGTGAGAGGGAGACAGAAACTTCTGACTGCACTGAACCCTAGTTCTGACTGCGCTGAACTCCAGTTCCCAGTGAGACTTATACGGGAGGAGTCTGGACTGCCATGAAAAGGGAGGAGTGCGTGGAAACTCAGGGAGCTGCGTAAGGCAGAGGTTTGGAGGTGCGCATGCGAGTGCTCAGAGGGAGGACTGACTGCTGAGTGTGTCACTGGCTTCCTCTTGTGGGAGGAAGACAGAGCCTCCTGCCTGTGCTGAGCTCCAGTTCTGGGCGAGACTCTGGGGACCCAGACTCATACGTGTCCCGGAGTGCATGGAAACTTAGGGGAGCCACAAAAGGCAGAGGTCTGGAGGCATGCTAGTGCACATAGAGAGGGCTGCAGCAATTACCAAGGGACAATGAAACCCAGGGGCCGCACAGGGCAGGGCTGATGGGAAGCCAAGGCTGTCTGCTCAGCCCTGAGACTCTGCCCCATCAAACCTGAGCACAGGGGCTTTTGCAATTTTGCTAGTCGTGTATTATAAGGCTGACTCCAGCACAGAAGTTCTTCCGGCATAGTCACAGCTGATCCTCACAACCAATTGGCTTGGAGATCAATTCCCCTCAGTTATACAACAATCAAGACTTAACTACAAGGCTGTCCACACAGTCCACAAAGGGGTGCACTAAGAGAGTCCGCCTCAGGTAACTGGGGAGGCGGAGCTACTGGGCCATATAGGACACCTAGCACACAAAGCTACTCTACCAACTCAGGGAAACAGTGAAAATGAGGAGACAAAGAAACAGATCACAAACGAAAGAAACAGAGGAAAACAAAAGACTGGATATAGAGTTCAAGACCATGGTTATAAGGTTTTTCAAGAATTTCTTAGAAAAGAGGGATAAATTTAGCGAGACCCTTGATGATATGAAAAAGGACCAACTAGAAATTAAACATATACTGACTGAAATAAAAAATATACAGAGACCTAACAGCAGACTAGAGGAACACAAAAATCAGGTCAAAGATCTAAAATAGAAAGAAGCAAAAAACACTCAACTGGAAAAGAAAAAAAGAACCCCAAAATTTGAAGATAGTGTAAGAAGCCTCTGGGACAACTTCAAGCACACTAACATCAGAATTGTGGGGGTGCCAGAAGAGAGACAGCAAGATACTGAAAACCTACTTGAAGAAATAATGACAGAAAACTTCCCCCACCTGGTGAAAGAAATAGACTTACAAGTCCAGGAAGTGCACAGAACCTCAAACAAAAGAAATCCAAAAAGGACCACATCAAGACACATCATAATTAAAATGCCAAGAGCAAAAGACAAAGAGAGAATATTAAAAGCAGCAAGAGAAAAACAGTTCATTACCTACAAGGGAGCACCCATACGACTGTCAGCTGATTTCTCAACAGAAACGATGCAGGCCAGATGGGAGTGGCAAGAAATATTCAAAGTGATGAATAGCAAGAACCTACAACCAAGATTACTCAGCAAAGCTATCATTCAGATTTGAAGGGCAGATAAAGAGCCTCACAGATAAGAAAAAGCTAAGGGAGTTCATCAACTCCAAACCAGAGTTATATGAAATGCTGAAAGGTACTCTTTAAGAAGAGGAAGAAGAAAGAGGTAAAGATAAAAATTATGAACAACAAATCCCTATCTATCAACAAGTGAATCTAAAAATCAAGTGAATAAAAATTCTGATGAACAGAATAATCTGGTGAATATAATAGAATCAGGAGCACAGAAAGGGAGTGGACTGACAATTCTCAGGGGGAAAGGGGGGAGGGGGTGCAGGGAGAGACTGGACAAGAATCATACACCTATGGATGAGGGCAATGGGGGGGGCAGGTAAGGGCAAGGGAGGGGTAGGACCCAGGTGGAGGGGAGCTATGGGGGGAAATAAGAGGAACAATTGTAATAATCTGAACATTAAAGATTTATTAAATTAAAAAAAAGAACACAGCCTTGAGGAAAGTGCCAGTCCAGACTCTGAGACACACTTCCCACCCACCATGACCCTGTCATCAAAAAGAGGGACAGTAACGTGTGGGCGGGGACGTGGAGACTCTGGATCCTCATACACTGTTCGGGACTGGTGTATGATGCAGCCACTCTGGAGAACAGCCTGGCAGTTCTTCAAAGGTTAAACACACAGAGTTCATGGAACCCATAAGTCCCGCCTCTAGGTAAATACTCAAGAGAAATGAAAACACATCTGCACACAAAAGTTTGTCGACCAATGCTCACAGGGGCATCATTCATAACTGCCAAGCAGCAGAAATAGCCTGCATCAACAGACGAGTGGATAAATCAAGAGTGGCTCTCTCTATAATGGAATATTACTTAGCATTAAAAAGAAGTTCTGACACATGCTACCACATGGATAATCCTTGAAAACTTACGCTAACAGAAGGAAGGCCACATACTACATGATTCCACTTACATGGGATGACCAGGTTAGGCAGGTCCACAGAGACAGGGGAGTGGTGGCCAGGGACTGGGGTGCCAGTTAGGAAGACATGTCAGGAATGTTAAGGGAATGGGATTTCTTTTAGGGGATGAAAATGGCGTAAAATTAGGTGCGACAATGGCCCAATCCTGTAAATATATTAAAAATAATGGAATTGTACATTTTTAATGGGCATATTGTAGGGTATGTGAATTCTTTCTCAATAAATCTATTAAAAATATAGTACTCCAGCCCTAGCTGGTTTTGCTCAGTGGGCAGTGCATCGGCCTGCGGACTGAAGGGTCCGGGGTTCGATTCTGGTCAAGGGTTGCGGGCTCAATCCCCATTAGGGGCGTGGAGGAAACAGCTGATCAATGATTCTCTCTCATCATCGATGTTTCTATCTCTCTCTTCCTTTCCCTTCCCCTATGAAATCAATAAAGATAGATATTTGAAAGATATAGCACTAATATATGTAATATAATATGATATATAAAATATATAGCACTAATATTTGCAAGAAGCAAGTATAAGGATTATAATATCTTTAGAGCTTTGGATTCTTCAAAGTAAGTGAAAATTAATATCTAAAAATACTATTACAAAAAGAGGTCAACCAAAGGACTTGTATGGATGCATGTGAGCATGACCGATGGACAAAGATGGGGGATGGTGGGGAGAGGGGTGAGGGCATGTACTGAGGGGAAGGGGGACCGGGGAGAGGTCAATGGGGAAAATGAAAACTAATATAATACTCTAAACAATAAAGAATTTAAATTAAAAAATACTATTACAAAACACACACACACACACACACACACACACACACACACTCACTCCTTCAAGCAAGCCTGGCAGGTGCTGCTCAGTGGCCAGCACCCTGAGGTGTGTGAATGGAAGTGAGTGGCCCACATCTCTTCCACGGGGCACGGCTGGACAGAGGCCTCCTATTGGATGCTCAAATCCTACTGAGGGGACCAGAACCACGGCCGATACCAACCCCCCACACTCTCTCCTTTCACGCATGCCTGCTGTCTGTGGAGCCAACCACTACCAGCAAGTCAAACCCTGAATCCCATCTGCCCCCTCCCCCCTCCTACCCCCGAAGCTCCCCAGAGAGAAAGGCCAAGCTCCCCCCTGCCGTCCCTCGTCACAGCCAGGAGGAGGGGGGGGGGGGGGAGAACGCACCGTCCCCGTTCTCTCAGTGACACGGAAAGCACCCCCGAGCACACACCTCCGTGCGATGATCCAGTCTATCCTGCCAGGGGTTCTCCCTGCACCCCGCTTCCCCCACATGACACATAGCAGTCTTGTGCGTGTCCTCTTCCCATGTTCCTTTCCTCCCAGCATTACCGTAACCTAAGTGGGCCCTGCTGGCCTGCCCTCCGGTGGAGAGCGGCTTTGGCAGGCAGAAATCTGGTCCATGGCCCTATTTTCTCACCCGCCTGGGCCTCGGCGGATGCTCACTGAGAATCTGCTAAGTGCTGTGGAGGGTGGACTGTCCGACACCGAAATGAAGCATGCGTTTCAGGGTTGGGAACGCAGTGAAGACAGCAGCAGGAAGATAGTCTAGTGGTTAGAACAGGATTTTACCAGGGTGAGAAGAGGGGAGTGTTTAATCTGGGAAATGGGAGACTGGGAATAAAAAAATAAGTGATAAAATTATTAAAAAACTAAAAGACCTCAGGATTTAACTAGCCTAAGGGGTTCTACTAATGCAGTGGTTCTCCACCTTCCTAAAGCCGTGACCCTGGCATACAGTTCCTCATGGGGTGGTGACCCCCAACCATGAAATGTTGCTACTGCGATGCATCATGATGTAAACATCTGCATTTTCTGATGGTCTTAGGCAACCCCAGCGAAAGGGTCATTTGACCCCAAAGGGGTTGCAACCCACAGGTTGAGAACCGCTGAACTAATGCATACTGCCACCATGCAGTGTGAGTGCAAGACGGTTGCAGCAGGTGGGCCCGAACTTGGGTGCAGGGAGGCACCTGATGCAAAGCGGGCTGCCACCTTGTCCTCTGCAGAACCTACTCTCCGGGGTTAGAGATGGGACTTGGGCTGCTAGCAGCCAAGACTCCTTAAGAACAGAGACACTTCCCATACACGTGATTTACATAGAATAAATGTGTATGTTTATAACTTTAACACATGAGGTATTAATAAATTGTATTTAAAATAAAGTAAATTTAGTATGTTTGATTTAAAAGAACTGAAATCAATGTGGGAAATGGAAAATTCAATACATGGGGTAGGGATGAATGATTTTTCAATTATTTTAGAAGACGATGAAGTTTAATCCCCAGCCTATTTCATTTAAAAAAATCCGAAGCCCACTGCATGGGAGAACATATTTGCCAATGTTATATCCGATAAGGGCCCACTCTCCAAAATTTATAGGGAACTCATACACGTTAACAAAAAGAAGATAATCCAATAAAAAAATGGGCAAAGGATTTAGATACTTTTCAAAAGTGGACATACAGAATGCCAAGAGACACATGAAAACATGCTTAAAGTCACTAATCATCCGAGAGATGCAAATCAAAATGACAATGAGATTTTATCTCACACCTGTCAGAATGGCTACCAGCAACAAATTGACAAAGGACAAACGCTGGTGAGGATGCAGAGAAAAAGGAACCCCCGTGCACTGCTGGTGGGAATGCAGACTGGTGCAGCCGCTGTGGAGAACAGTACGGAGTTTCCTCAAAAAACTAAAAATGGAACTCCTAGTGATCCCACTCCTAGGAATATATCCCAAGAAACTAGAAACACCAATCAGAAAGGACCCCTATGGTCATAGCGGCACAATTTACAAGAGCTAAGATTTGAAAACAGCCTAGGTGCCCATCAGCAGATGAGCGGATTAAAAAAAAACACATGGTGGTACTTTTACACAATGGAATACTATGCTGCTGTGAAAAAGAAAGAACTCTCACCATCTGCAAAGCAGGATGGACCTGGAGAGCATTATGCTCACAAAATTCAGTCAGTCAGAGAAGGAGAAGTATCACATGACCTCACTCATAGACGGATGAACAAAAATAGATACAGAGACAGAGAAGGATCGAACAGACTGTCAAACTTCAGAGGGAAGGCAGGTGAGGATGCGGGGCTGGGCGAGGGGGGTAGGGTTATCAACCAAAGGACTTGTATGCATGCATATAAGTATAACCAATGGACACCGCCATTAGGGGGTCGAGGGAATGTGCTGGGAGGTGGGGGTGGCCGGGAAAGGTCAATGGGGGATAAAAGAGACATATGTAATACTATATGTGATACATTAAATAATAACGATTAAAAAAAAAAGAATCTTCATAGCCCTATCAATATTTTGCCTCTTAAGCAGGTGGTAGGTCAATAGATGCTTATTTTGTTAATCTTTACACTATATATGCATTTATATTTACCTTTTTGTATGTTTGCTACATACCACAAAGAATGTTAAAAGGTTAAAAAAAATAAATAAAAGCCACAGTATTATAAAAAAATAAAATAAAAATTCCAGGAAGATTATAAAGTGTATTGTGAACAAGAAAACATGGAATTATGAGGAGAAAATACCAGAGATTTTCCTTTGTGATTTGGGAGGCCTTCCAAAGTAACTGAGAATTGAAATTAATAAGAGAAAAAAAGATATTCCGCCATCTTCCTTAATGTAAGTGGGTAAGATCTCAGAGTATTTACCGTTCAGTTTCTGTACCTGGGACTACTCTTCAGGTATGAGTCTGGGGAAGGAACCTAGTCTGACAATACACTGGTAAGTTTGGAACTTTAAAGAGTTAACAATAATGTATTAAAATAATCAAGTTGATCTCAATTCCGGACATAACAGATTGTGAATTACAAAAAGAACATTACTTTCATCTTGTTTTCTAAAGCAAACATACAAAAGTGAGAAATGAACATATTCTAGGTCAACAGGTCTAGTCAATTCTGAAATACATAGCTTTGGGCGGGGCCAGGGGTTGGGGGGAGAATCTCTGCATGTAAGGAGTTTAATGAAAACCAGAATTTACAAATTTATCTTAAGCAACAGGACTCCCTAATAACCGAGGAGCACTAATTTCAAAGGCAGACGAAATAGCAATAATTCAAAGACTTCAGTGCCCAACAGTAAGTTAATAACCTGAGTCCTCTCATGAAACGTTTCCAGGAGGCACCCACGGAGGTCACGGTGAGAGCACGCAAAGCACACGCAACAGGCTGTGCAGTGGGAGACAGCAGAGACTGAGATGTGGGGCTGAATGAAACCAGCCATGAGTTCACTGTAGCACAGAGATGGGTGTGTCTTGACATGGCACTGACACGTCAAGGCTGGCTCAGCCAATCAGGATGGACTATTCTGATACCAGCTGGATCCCATCACTATCTGCACTGAACCCACCACTAGAATTTTCTTGTATCTGTATGGAGAACATGTTTACTTCTATATTATGGATGGACATAATTATATTCAGGTTATGTATATTAAAACACACCCCAAAATTTAAAGATAATAAGTAGAAATAAAAATTCTAACATTTCTACGCCATTTGGTGACGGTAAGGATTAAATAAATTAATTCTTCAGTGGGTCCCTAGAAGGCACCCGGTTTTCCTCACTGATACCATCACGATGAACCAGGGCACACGGCAGAGATTTCCGTTCTTCAAGGCGCCGGCACCAACTCTGGAACCGGAGGGCTGTTTGGTGGGGAGCGCGGTGTGAGGCCCCCGGACCTCAGCTCATGCTAAGGTGTCAGGGTCCTGGTGGAGCTCAGGGTGGGACGCGCTGGTTAGGCTGCAGTCACTTACCATATGGACCACCTCGGGGTAGATGGGCTCTGTGATCACATTCCGGTTGTGGGTGATGTATTCCACCATCTCACTTAAAGCAGCTCGTTTTACTTCCTTCCACTTCAGGTCGCTCAGTGGATCGGAAACAAAGTCAAAGAGGACACAACACTGACGTAACTTCTGGATAAAAAGCTTCTCTTGTTCAGCAGGAGGAACATCTGAAAAGCAGAGAGCAAAGGGTATTGATCGCAAAAATGTCTCACCCCAATTATTGCGAAACACTTTACGTTTTCTTCTATTTTTAGTCTGAATAGATACTCAAGAAACAAGAAATGGGATGCGGCAAACAGAGGTTAAATAGTCCTTAAATAAATGAAAAGATCATATGTTTCCTATGATACAATTCTTATATTTCTGAAGTCTAAAACCACGTGGAGTGCCGTTCAAAACAAATTCCCTTGAAATGCATTCATTTGAATATTATCTCAACACCAGTCACCACCAGGTGAGCGAGGGAACAAGAGGCAAATGAGGGGCATGGACACTCACATCAACATGACAACTGGGGCCTCACCGGTTTAGCTCAGTGGATAGAGCGTCGGCCTGCGGACTGAAAGGTCCCAGGTTCGATTCCGGTCAAGGGCATGTACCTTGGTTGTGGGCACAGACCCAGTAGGGGGCGTGCAGGAAGCAGCTGATCAATGTCCCTCTCTCATCGAAGTTTCTAACTCTCTATCCCTCTCCCTTCCTCTCTGTAAAAAAAACAATAAAATATATTTAAAAAAATAAAACTAAACAAAAACAAACAAACAAAAAACACATGACAACTGGTCAAGGTGCAGGCGAGGGAAGAAAGGTCACAGAAAGACGTCCCCTCAGGTCTGCCGCTGCTATACCCACAGGAAAGGCGGAAGCTGGCCCAGTGAGCCGCACACGCCCAGCGGGAGCCTGCACCCTGGTGCTCCACAAAGCACCTAGCACTCCTCTTTCTGGGGTATGGTCACCACATGTGACATATGACGACAGCGGCACAGCAAAGGGCAAATAGCAGCCATCACTGAGTGCTTCCCTGGGTCAGGTTCCATCCTAAAAGCTTTCCACGTACTGTATTTATACATTAGTCTCACTTATCCTTTACGACGATACAAGATTCAGAAATCGTCTAGAGCAGCGGTTCTCAACCTTTCTAATGCTGCGACCCTTTAAGACAGCTCCTCATGTGGTGGTGACCCCCAACCATGAAATTATTTTTGTTGCTACTTCATAACTGTAATTTTGCAACTGTTATGAATCGTATCCGTGTTTTTCAATGGTCTTAGGCGACCCCTGTGAAAGTGTTGTTCAACCCCCAAAGGGGTCGCGACCCACAGGTTGAGAACCGCTGTTCTAGAGGGCCAATGCAGAGCTGGAAAGTGATGGAGCTCTGTATGTCTTTCCAGAATTCCGGGGAGCTTGGAAAACTCTCTGCCAGTGCGCGTTTGGCAGCCTCCCCGGGGTGAGGGTGAGATCAGGGGGTGCTAACAATGGGCTTTATTGATACAGGCACTGAGATCTGGCCATGATTTGCCAACCGTCTTAGAGGATTTGTGAAACTCGGTGAGCAGTTTTTTCCAAGGGATCAATACATGGGGTTTCAATATCGCTCGAGGACAAAAGAGCCTTTCAAAGTGCAAGAGAGTCCTCGGATGTTAATGTGACGAAATGCACAGACGGCTTATTAACGTGGCTGCAGATTCCACACTGCGGGTCCTTCAGGAAACTACCCGCTGTTAGGTTTGGTGTAACAGCAAAGAAAACACCCACAACGATCTGAACAGGCTCTTACAATACTCCTTCTCCCAGTCATGCCTTCCGACACTTCACCCGAACGCACCTCAGAGGCAGCTGGGAGAACCCAGCTCTATCCCATGGAGCCAGACGCTAAAGGTTTGGAAAAAATAAAATATAACAATGCTGCCTCTCATTAGAGCTGTTTTAGAAAACATGGCTATTTCCATAACAGTGTATTGTTTCTGACCACATGCAACAGGTTAGTCATTTCAGCGATGAATTAAGGAATAATGCTAAACCTTTTTTGTGCGGTTTCATTTCAAACGTGGTCAATATTGGTAGCTCAACCCACATCACGAAGCTTTGTGGCGTCCTATACACTTTCTCCTTGTGCGGTGGTCAGCAAACGCATCAGTTCACAGAGCTGCAGTGTGCCGACACCGTCCTAGTGTGAAGGGGTCCTGAGACGGAAGGTGCTCAGACCACTAGCCTTACCAGCCTGCCTCTGGGGCGTGCCCGCAGGGCTGCCATCGCTGGGGTCACCACGTCTTTCCCCCCAAGTCCTCTGCTCCCCTTTCCAGCCTTCACTGTGCACCTCCTGCTCAGGGCTCCTCACAGCCTCTCCTTCCAGGGGAGGGCAGAGGTGTTCTCTGAGCTGCCACCCAGCACTTCCGGTGGCTCTCCACAGGCAGCTCTCTTCCCCGACCGGACCCTTCCCTTCCGGAGGCAGGTGCCAGCTGGTGATGTTTCCAGCTCTCTGTCCCGCATGCCCAGCCTGGAGGGAAGCCCTTTGTGGGGGGCTCTGGCTCCTCCAGGTTCTGCATGCAGCAGGGCCAGGGCATTGTTTCCACAGAAAACCTAGGAGGCCCTGGGAACCGAAATGTGATTCCTAAACACTGTCTCCCTCAGTGACTACCAGCCGTTCCAAATGAGTATTGTCCTTACAACGTTTGGGTGTCTCCACCTGCAAACGTCCAGCCTTTTCCAGCGAAAAGCTTTCGTTTTCTGAACGGCCTCCTGCCTGACTTCCACCCTCTCACTCCTATGCCCTCTGTTCGGCCTCCAGGTCGCAGGATTACCTCTGAGCTCAGTCTGCAGCCACGGCTTGTGTCTTTGGAGCCTGGGCATTCTCACGTTCTTGGCACTGCAGCGAAGCCCGTATTTACCCCCAAAGGCCACCTAACACCCATGACACTGTGTGGCTTCTAAGAAGTGGCAGGTGAGCCCCCGAAGCACACTCCATGGACCCCCTAAAGACAGTGCCAGGCAGACACCGCCATACCATGTGGGGGTGAGAGCACGCACACACGGAGAGCCCTGCTCACGAGCACCGCATCGAGAAGTGGCACACACAGACGTGACTGTACAATGTACTCTAACACATGGTCATCGAGGCATGGTGATGTTGGGGCACTCCAGGCACCTAAGTCTTACATGCACCAAAAGGTCCTGAAAGCATCAACCACTTTTTTAAATATATATTTTATTGATTTTTCACAGAGAGGAAGGGAGAGAGAGATAGAGAGCCAGAAACATCAATGAGAGAGAGACATCGATAAGCCGCCTCCTACACGCCCCCTACTGGGGATGTGCCTGCAACCAGATACATGCCCTTGACTGGAATCAAACCTGGGACCTTTCAGTCCCCAGGCCCACGTATCCACTGAGCCAAACCGGTTTCGGCAGCATCAGCCACTTTTAAACTCAGGACAGTGACCGACGTTCACAAAAGAAGACTCAGTTGTCACCAAAACACGAAAACGAATCCATTATAATGAAGAAGGAAAAGCAAATTAAAATCCCCTTCCCTAAAATTTCTATTTAAAATTCCTCAAAAAAGGCAAGAAAATATCCAGTTTGTAGGAATTATATAAAATCTTCCAGGGTTCCAAACAGTGAAGAAGTTACTGTACTATTTTTGTTTATAGTTTATAAAAGTTTGTGATTATTATCTCATGGGCGCTCTTTACTTTTTAAAAACCTCATTTGGCTATTTTTACAATTTCACTATTTACCAAAAAATCTGTAGCATCGTAATAAAATTGAGCACAACAACAATAATATCCCTAATCCCTGTGAGATATTTCCATATGTGGTCTGAATGCCACTTAATTTCGCTGCTTACTGGTCCGTGTACTGAAAAGTCTTACCTTCTGCTTTTTAATAGGAAAAAACCAGTGCAGGTGGTGAAAGAATAGGCTCTTGGCCTCACTGTATTGTTGTTTTAACAGTATAAATGAGTTATTTTTGTAATTGAAAAATAAAGTCTTTATAAGTTAGCACTGCTTAATCTTGAAGGAGGTAAAGAGCTATGACAGAATATAATCGGTATTTGACTCCTTCGATTACCCAGGAGATGGGAACCAAATGAGAGAAACTAACCAGGATGATACTTGGTGTATTACACAGC
>PVJN01005798.1:48904-79683 GCA_004026805.1 Lasiurus borealis
AGGAGGAGGAGGAGAAGAAGAAGAAGAAGAAGAAGAAGAAGAAGAAGAAGAAGAAGAAAGAAGAAGAAAGAAGAAGAAAGAAGAAGAAAGAAGAAGAAGAAGAAGAAGAAGAAGAAGAAGAAGAAGAAGAAGGAAGAAGAAGAAGAAAGAAGAAGAAGAAGAAGAAGAAGAAGAAGAAGAAGAAGGAGAAGGAGAAGAAGAAGGAGAAGAAGAAGAAGAAGAAGGAGAATTTTGAATTCTTCCCATGAATAATAGTGGCTTACTTTAATTTTAAATTATACACAGAGTAATAATAACCTTGACACAGTTGTTCCAAAACATTCTCAAGTGCAGCCTGTTGGAGTGGCTCATGGGCGGGGTTCTTGGACTAGAAAGGGGTGTGAAAAGGACACCTGCCAGGAAAAGTCCCAGGACACCCCCCAAAAGCCCAACACTATGTGCAAACTACTGATCTTACAAGAAAGAGGAACGCTGAAAGGGCTGTCACCGAGTTTAGGCTAATAGTCTCAATATTCACTAATACTTCCTCTTATTACTTAAAGTTAAGAGCTGTAACATTCTTCTACACAAATACTACCACAAGCATCTTAGCTTTGTATAAACCTCTATGCCCTCCAACCCCTGGCACTTCCACTCATTTATTATGGTGAACTTGGGATACTTGCCAATTATCTCAAGGCCAATCCTTAATGATATCAGGAGCAAAATGTATGGGTGTCCCTGTGCCAAAGCTGTAGGGGGAGAAGGGAAGGAGACAGACCATGGCATCGGAAATCACACACAGAAGGTGGATTTAGCTGAGACCCGTTTGCCTCAGTGGATAGAGCATCGGCCTGCGGACTGAGAGGTCCCGGGTTTAATTCCAGTCAAAGGTGTGTACCTGGGTTGCAGGCACATCCCCAGTGGGGTGTGTGCAGGAGGCAGCTGATCGATGTCTCTTTCTCATCGATGTTTCTAACTCTCTATCCCTCTCCCTTCCTCTCTGTAAAAAAATCAATAAAATGTTAAAAAAAAGGTGGATTTAAGAATGTACGTGTATTATTTTAAAAACATATTTACTAAAGGGAATCCTGCAGTTAACACATGGTGAAGGGATGCTTAATGAAGGTTACCATGAGAGCAGAAGAGAGCACCCATTTCTGGCTTGGTAGGTGTTCCTAATCCCACAATGCATCAGTAGCACCGAGCAAGCTACACAGAGTGGGCTTGTTCCAATGACTTTGACCTCCAACGTGGAGCAAGCCCCCACGGTCACCCAAGGTGACAACAAACACCCACTTTACTTTCTTCTGTTACGAAGAATGAAACAGTCAGAGGTGCTAACATGAACTATGTAAACTGATGCATGCTGGAGGTGTGTGCTGGAGACTGCCCTGCAGCCAAGCATGTACGTGTGATCCAGCTGGAGGCCAGGAGAGGCAGTGAGGAGCCTCACAGTGTGTCCACGGCACTCAAAAGCAGCCAATCGTGTCACACCACCTGCACAGGTGCCGCAAGCGACGTGTACACTTCCAGAGGGACTGACAGACATGCCGTAGACACCGCGATATGATAAGGCCGAATTTACCACACTGTTGGTATAGATGAAGAGACACCATGGGCACTCTGTCTGTGACAGATTAAAAAAAAAAAAAAGCCACGGCCACTCCCACATGACAAGTTCTGGTGGCAAAAAGAAACGCTCTAAGATGCAAAAGGACCAGGTGTCT
The DNA here is from genome assembly GCA_004026805.1 of Lasiurus borealis. Lineage (NCBI taxonomy): Eukaryota > Metazoa > Chordata > Mammalia > Chiroptera > Vespertilionidae > Lasiurus > Lasiurus borealis. The sequence continues at coordinate 50,614 of PVJN01005798.1, forward strand.
GTGTGACAGCTGCACGGAGACAGCAGAACCAGGCCGTTCTGATGCAGCGATGATGGCTTTCCCCAAATAACCGTGTTCCCAAAGGGACAGCCAGAGCTGCAGACACTACCGGCCTAGAGGATGTCAACTCAGGAGATGTCCCACGTACGCTCAGGGGGGTACCAACGACTGCCCGGTCCCCCCCCCCCCCTCCCATGTTCCCAATGGAACAGCCAGAGCTGCAGACACTACCGGCCCAGAGGATGCCAACTCAGGAGACGTCCCAGGTACGCTCAGAGGGGTACCAACGACTGCCTGGTCCCCCCGATGCTATGACTAAGCAGTGGGAGCAGCTCGATGTTCACGGAGACCTCGTGTCACGATACCATCTGAGCGTTCACGCTGCCTTCCAAGAGCTCAGTGCGTGGGGCGCGGAGAGTAAACGAAAACAAGCGAGCGATCTCTCCAAAGCAGAGAGCCAAACCCCCAGCCATGTGTCAGCTTGTTTCCTAATACATTTATTCTTAGTACAGAGCGAACGGGAATAAAGTTACATCCGACCACTCACCGCCGGGAGTAAACGGTATTCTTCATTAAAATGTACGAAATTCCGCTTCACTCGATCTCCTATCTGAGGGAACTTGGCAGACGGCACGTTTCCCCCACCAAGAAAACCATGCTCGCCACCTGACTTTGTTGGTGAAAGAGAAAACAAACCCGTCCATCATGTACTGTGCTGTCCACTTCCCCGTTTCCTGTGTGTCCTCTGGCCTAGGCCCGTGTCTGCAGGCGTGGGCACTCTGGAAGCGGTCACTGCTCCTCGCACCTGCACCGCAGAGTCCTGGAGTGAGACTCCCTGCCCGTTAGACTCTGCCCTTGGTCTTGCTCGGCCCCAGGTCTCAACTATTCGCAGCTTTTACTTTTCCCACATCGACCTGCAGAGAGTGGAGATCTTTGCAACACGTATTTTTTAGATTTATTCTGAGGTATTTGTTACGTTCTGATGCTCCTGTAAATATAGTGTCTTTAAGAAGATGATTTTCTAGCTGCTGCTGCAATATTAAAAAAAGGATTTTGGTTATCACTTTTGTATCCAGCTGGCTTGCTTAGCCTTAATCCTAAGAAGCAGCTGTCAATCCTCTGGCTTCTGTGTACACTGTCATTTCATCTGCGAATGCCACCGCTGTCCTGCGGCTGGAGTTGTGAGGAAGTGGCCGGAGCGGCGTTCTCAGCTCTCGCCATTTCCCGGGACGCTCTCACCGCTTCCCCACTGAGTTCGATGCTGGCACTGGGCTCGGGTCTAACACTGCCGTACAGGTTCAGTGCAATTCCAATCCCTGTCTCAACAGAGACCATGCAACCGGGTAAGTGGCTTCTAAAACATACATGGATCCTGGCAGAACAGCAGTGTGTGTGTGTGTGTGTGTATGTGTGTGTGTGTGTGTGTGTGTGTGTGTGAGGGGGGTGGTAAGTAAGGGGCCCCGGGGTGAGAGGGCCTTGCTGTTCCAGAAATCTAGACTAACTGTAAAGCTTCACTAATGCAGACAGCCAAGCCTGAAATGCCACAGAGAACAGAGTCCAGCATAGGCAGGTGCGCGTGTGGATACATGACTGATGACAAGTGGATGACAGAGCAGCGAAAAAAGGGGCCAGTCTTTAAATATATGGTGCAGAACAAGCAGGTACCCGGGGATGAAAAGGAAGGAGAAAAGAAGGGAAGAAAGGAGAAAGGGGAAGGAAAAGGTGATGGGAGGCGGAGAAGGAAAAGGAAAAGAAAAGGAAGTTGGATTACATCCTATATAATAAAACCTTAATATGCATGTTGACCGACCGGCAGAACGACTGGTCTCAATGATGTGCGCTGACCACCAGGGGGCAGATGCTCAGCACAGAGAGCTGCCCCTGGTGGTCAGTGCGCTCCCACAGGGGAGCCCTCTCAGCCAGAAGCCGGGCTCGGAGCTGGCGAGCGCAGTGGTGGTGGTGGGAGCCTCTCCCGCCTCCACGGCAGCGCTAAGGAACAGCGAGCCAAGCGGTAAGGAGCAGCAAGCAGGGGGGCGGTAAGGAGCGAGGGGTCCTGGACTGTGAGGGACCCTGGGTTGTGTGAGGGAAACCCACCTTCCAGCTTAGGCCCAATCTGGCAGGTGGACATCCCTCGAGGGGTCCCGGACTGCAAGCAGGAACAAGCCAGGCTGAGGGATCCCCCTCTCCATGCATGAATTTTGTGCACCAGGCCTCTAGTTAAATACAGTGGTACCTCGAGATACGAGTGCCCTAACGTAGGAGATTTTTTTGAGATATGAGCTGTAGAGCGAGCGATTTTTGCTTTGAAATACGAGCAACAGTTGAGATAGGAGTCATCGCGCGGATCGGCAGGCTGCACACCCACCACCCACCAGTTTACCTCGACTCGAGCATCTCATAGTTTCCCACGCCTCAAGGTTATGGAACGAATTAAACTCGTATCTCGAGGTACCACTGTATAAAAATAAAATATAAGCTCCTGGAAGGTTAGGTCTTAAATCTAAGAGACAGAGCTCGAATGCTTTTAGAAAATAATACAGAAAAATTAGTATGTAAAGGATGAAGTAGAGAAGAACTTAAGATCTAAAAACAGGAATTTTAAAACATTGATATATTGAATTATATAAAATCAAACTTTTTATTTTTCATCCAGAAACCACCAAAAATAAAGACAGACCAGAGTAGGGGAACTACCTGAATATATAGCCAATGAGTTCATATGAATAATACATTAACTTCTTTAATAAATCATTAAGAAAAATCCAGAGTACCAAGAGAAAAGTAGGCAAAAGTCTTAACCAGGCACTTCACAAAATGTACCCAAAATGGGTAATCATGTATGAAAGGATCGTCACGCATTAATAACTAGAGAAATGCAAACGGAAACCACAATGAGATACCAGGGGACAGCCAAAAGATGGACAACCGTTAAACAGTCTGAAGATGCACAGGGCAGGGAGGTGTGAGCAGGGTTCCCACAGAGCTGAGCGGCCTGCAGGTCAGGTGGAGTGCCGGGCAGACATATGCTCTGTGGCACGTAACCCACTCAGTGAGGCTCACACACACATGCTCAACAACGCAGGTAAGAGAATGCTCACAGCAGCTCCATGTCCATCAGTATGGATATCTCACACTATTCCAGAACTACGGGGATGAAGCACAGGGATACACAACAAGGATCAATAAGGATAAACCTCACAGAACACTGGGGAGTGAAAGAGGGGAGAGAAAAGGATTAATGCAGTATGATTCATTTACACGAAGCACAGACATGGCCTCCTGGAACCAATACAGGACGAAGAGGGGCTTTTGGGTGCCTGGTCTGGCTGGTGGTTACATGAGCACTTAAATTACAATTATTCATTATACTTGCTTTATATGCTTCTGTATGTGAGTTATATTTCAAATTAAAAAGGCTACATAATACGTGCCTATCGCAAACACACACACACCCTTTTTCCCCCCAAAGGCACCCACTGTCACCGGCTGGGGTGTCCCCAGAGCTGCTTCATGCACACAGCCCAGGCACACTGTATGTATGTGTAAGCCTTTCCCACAATGCTCTGGATCAGTGGTCGGCAAACTCATTAGTCAGCAGAGCTGCGGTTTGCTGACCACGGCTCTAGATGACTCAACACTGAAAACCTTCAAACTGACCTTGAAACACACGCACACGTGCACACTCCCAACACATTTTCTAACACAGAGTCTACATAGTGTTTCTGTTGAAGCATTTAAGTTCAGGGTATTGTTTTGTTGTATTTTTAAACTAGTGGCCCGGTGCACGAAATTCGTGCATCGAGGGGGAGGGGTCCCTCAGCCCAACCTGCACGCTCTGCAATCTGGGACCCCCTCGGAGGATGTCCAACTGCCGGTTTAGACCCAATTCCATAGGGATCAGGCCTAAACCAGCAGTCAGACATCCCTCTACAATCTGGGACTGCTGGCTCCTAACCTCTCACCTTCCTGCCTGCCTGATTGCCCCTAACCACTTTGCCTGCTGGCCTGATCAACCCCAACTGTCCAACCCCCGCCCCCCGCCCCCGCCTTCTAGCCTGATCACCCCTAACTGTCCGTCCTTGCCAGACTGATTGCCCCCAACTCCCATCCACCCCTCGCCAGCCTGATCACCCCCAACTATTGCCCCGCCGGCCTGCTTGCCTCCACCTGTCCCCCTGCTGGCCTGCTCGCCCCAACTGCTTCCCCTGTGCTGGCCTGCTTGCCCCCAACTGCCCTCCCCTGCCAACCTGATCGCCACCTCTGCCACAGCCCCACCGCCATGGCTTTGTCTGAAAGGTCTCCCAGTCTAATTCGCATATTACCCTTTTATTGGTATAGATGATAATTAGCATATTACCCTTTTATCAGTATAGATGAAAAAAATTTCCCCATCAAGATGAAATTCTAAGTGATCCCTGATTATTTCCTTTTTATATAGAGTTTCTCCCTCTTTCTCTTTTTCTAAGAAAAGATAAGCAATTATCATCCCAAATGTATAATATAAATTGGGGGTATGACTTGCTTATCAGATCTAATGCATCCGGTGTGAAGCAACTGAGACCTGGAAACAGGACTGAATGGGCTCCAATCCTGAGTCCATAGCCTGTATCATAAGGAATTAAAAAATTTACCCAACATGCATGCCAGGCACTGGACTGGACACTGACCACACAAAGATAAAGTAAACCATGATATAGCAGCAGCCCCCTTATCTGCGGTTTCAGTTCCCTGTGGCTGACTGAGGTCCAAAAATATTGTTGAAAATTCCAGAGATGAACAATTCACGTTTCAAATCGTGCATCATTCTGAGTCATCTGATAAAATCTTGTGTTGTCCCGCTCTGTCCCATCCAGGACATGACCGATCCCTTTGTATTCGCGCTGCATATGCTGCCAGCCCATTGGTCCCTCAGGCGCTGTCTCAGTTACCAAATGAACTGTCATGGTGTCGAGGTAGCTTGTGTTAGGTCTCCTTTCCAGGAGTCTAACACGCTCTGTCACAATGTCCACTGCATTCTCTCACTTCATCTCATCACATAGACACTCTCTCATGCCATTACGAGGAGGGTGAGAAAAGTACAATAGCAATATTTCGAGAGAACACATTCACAGTTATTACAGCATATTGTCCTATTTTATTATTCGCTAGTATTAATCTCTTGGGGTGCATAATTTATAAGTCAAGCTTTATCACAGGGGTATATGTAAGGAAAAACATAGTAGAGGTAGAGCTCAGTACTAGCCAGTTTCAGGCACCCACTGGGGATACTGGAACACACTCTCTGTGGATAAGGAGGGACAACTGTACTTGATCTAAAAGAAAACAACTAAGATCTGTGATAAGTGCTATGACCGAGACGTGTGAGGTACACAGTAGGGATCCAGAGGCCGGGGGACGGGGATGCAGGTTTAGGGAAACGTTTCCTGGAGGCCCTTGAGCTTGGCCTTGGAGGAGAGTGAGCAGGAGCCACGCCCGCATCAGGAGCTGAGGACTGCCGTGGAGGCAGCGGAGCCCACCAGGGGGAAGATATTATCTACGGGGTCCACTTCTCAGATCAGAGGGCCTGGAAGTTAGGGGACAAATGAAACAGGATGCTTTTTCCTGGAAAACCAATTCCTCCCCAAAAGACAGAACCTTAAATTAGGACACTTCAGGTTCTATTTCACGAGCTCTACATTAATCATACAAGATCCTCGATCAGAAATTCTCAGAGGAGGGCCTTTGTCTTGTTCGCCACTGTAGCCTTCAGAGCTAACACTGGCTGAGCACACAGTGGGACCTCAAATATTTGTTGAATGAACAAACCCATCCAAAGGAAACAAACTCAGGTAATTTAACTGAGAGGCAGCATCACTGAAAACCTATTTATATTCCCAAGCATCAGAGTAGAAGGCAAAGTCTACAAAAACTGAAGATAAAGCCCAGGTCTTCAAAGACACTGCGGGTACCAGGCATGTTAGCGCTCCGGCTGATCTCATGGCCAGAGGCGCTCGGCCATAGGCACTCTGAGAGCGAAATGTGAGCAGTATGTGAGCAGTCCTGGGGTGGAGAGATGCGAATCACAGAGGGCTTTTAACAGATGAGCGATACAACCTGACCTGGGAAAACCAAAGACCTGGTCGGAAGGGACTGAGGGACTGGAGTTAAGAGGCTGGAAACACGAAGATCTGCTTTGAAAGAGAAGGCTGGTCCACACCAGTTTCCCCGTCTTCTCCGGAGGCAACCACGACTCGTGGGCCTGGTTCCTCAGGCGTGGGCCCGGCAGGGACCATCTCCGGTAACAATGAACTCCTACCCTATACATCTAAACGTCCACAACCGGAAAGCCAGATGAACACGGCTGAATGAAATATCCACTTTATGTATTGGAAGCAAGAAGACGAACTTCTACCCCGACCCTTCGCATCCACATAATTTCAAATGTGAGTTAATTCCTAACTCAACTGTTCCTAATTCAAGGTTCTTCAACATGACAATAAACTTCTCAAGGTCACAATGCAAGCATCAGTTTGTCCGTTCTAACACACACATTTTTCAAGTGCACATCCCCCCAGTCAAGTTCTCTCTTTCACTTGACAGCTGTTGTCTCCTTCCTTCTTGGTAACTTTAAAATGGTTTGCCCCCTGCTCAGTAGCACTCAGACTGGAGGAGACACTGTGGTGAGGCTCGGCGTGATCTATAATAATAAAAGCGTAATATGCTAATTGACCGGGTGTCCTTCCTTCCGGACAAAACCTCAGCAGGCGGGGGCTGTGGCAGCGGTGGGGGTGAAGGCCTGTGCACGAATTCTGTGCACCAGGTCTCTAGTTATTTCACAAACGCCGAGCCCCTGAGCATTGTCTGCACGACCTAATGTCAAGGACATGGAGTGACAGTGGTGACGCAGAGCAGACAGGAGTGCTCACCACTGAAGAATGCCGCCGCTGGCTACCTGCAGGGAGCTGCTACCAGAAGCCGGGTTCCAAGAGAAAGAGAAGCAGGGAGTGCTCCTCCGTGCCCGGCACTCTGGCCCCTTTGCTGGCTGTCCTGCCTGCTATGCTAATTTGCAGCGAAAGGTGGCAATATTGTAAGGCTGGGCAGCAGTTCCCACATGGATATTTTCGTCGTAAAATAACATTTTCTTAGAGGCAACCAGTATCTAAAATCCACTGAGTGTCCCCTTTAAACCCAACTCTGTGGTCTGTCAGGGGCCGAGTTTGGGGGGGAAAGCAGCTCCAGATGAGATCTTGTGTAGGTCCCACATCCAATGTGCTTGCCCCAAACCTGAAGCTTTCTCCCTCTCCTCAGACATTAGAGATAGGCCCTCCCTTCCGGCTTTTTTGTGATGCTTCATCTCGCCTTTAACTGAGGAAAGGGGTGATATTCACTTTCCTCACAGCCCCCTCTCCCCCACCAACTCCCACCCACTGCCCCTCTCTCAGAAATTACAGTGTAATTTTATAGCACAGATACTGCCATTTCAAAACCAGTGACTGGAGCCAAGGCCTAACCGGCCTCGCCCTCTGCCCCTGAGAACTGGCATCCTCACCAGGGACTGGGTGGGGAGGGAGCGACACACTGAGATAAGAGGAGCCGGGAGAGACTGGTTTCTGCAGGAAAGCTCTTAAGGCAAGTGAATTTTCAGTGAAGAAGTTTCCTGGAAGAAACAAATAATTTCTCATCTAGATTTCACTATAGCAAAAACAGGGTGACATCATGACAATCTAAGCCTCAGGTTCCTTAAGGTATATGATCGCTTTAGACCCACATGTATGTTCAGAAACATGTCCTCATCTCCTGGGACAGCTGGCATGTAAGAGAGACTCAGTGGTCTTCGCTGAGTTTGAAGCCTGGGCTGTTTTATAGGGAAAGAGAAAGATGAATCAGACTCCTAGGAATCTATATATATAAAAGCCTAAATACCTGTCTGACCTGCTGATGTGCACGGACCATCAGGGGGCAGTGACGTGGCAGTGGCAGTTCTTGGGTGACACACCCTGGAACCAGAGAGGAGGGAGCCCGATTCGGGGGTGCATCACCTGAGGACCACCCTCACGTAACCCAGAACCCCGGGGGATGTCAGGGATCCAGTTTCGGCCCAATCCCCACGGGCCAGGCCGAGGGACCCCACTGGTGCACGCATCCGTGCTCGGGGACTCTAGTAAAGCTATAAATCCCCAAACGGCCTGACTCTTGACAAGGACCCTGTTTCCGTTTAGACCTCATTCTGGAATGCCTTGTGGGAACAGCTAGACACTCCCTATTAGGTCAAGTGAGTTTAACACCTTGAGTGGATCCATATCACTTCCACTCCCACTTAGACTAGCACTTTTGGTGAAACACTAAGTATTAATCTTACTGTACGTAAATGGTGACCACTTATCAACACAGCTCATTATCTAAAGCATAAGGACAGGTCCCATTTCAGGAAAAATAGCTAATTTTACCACATATGATAAGCAAGGAACTGCCAAAGAAAGATTCCAGAAATGTGAACATGTTTGCCAGCAGACAGCACAGCGTAGAGCTGTGGGAAGGACATGCTGAAAATATACACACGCTCTTTTCGGTTTCTATTTTACACCCCCCTTTCCTTTCTCTGCGTCTCAGACAGATACAGGCGGTTATTTCTGGACACCAGCTCTTTTAGGACGAATTCTGGAGGGGCTGCAGCAGGGGGGAAGCAAGGGACAGCACCGTCAAATAAGCCCCAGGGCCTGTGTGCCAAGACCCGGCGAGAACCCGGGGACTCAGGGCCCTAAAGTGACCAGGCATCATGACACGCACAGGGAACCGCAAAACACGGACATGTGTGCTCTCGTCGGGAGGTGGAGCAGATGAAAACCGGTGCTAAATCCCTCTAGTGCCCACTCCCAGGATCTGCTGACCTCCTCATCTCCACCCCCGTGGGATTAGTATTAATTAACAGTGTTCATCTTATTATTATTATTATTATTATTATTATTATTATTGAATTCAGAGAGGAAGGGAGAGGGAGAGATAGAAACATCAATGATGAGAATCATAGATCGGCTGCCTCCTGCATGCCCCCTATTAGGGATCTAGCCTGCAACATGGGCATATGCCCTTGACCAGAAATGAACCCAGGACCCTTCGATCCACAGGCTGACGCTCTATCCACTGAGCCAAACTGGCTAGGGCCATAGTGTTAATATTAACCTATGCCGAGTTCCACTCTCTATCTCACCTGGTCATCAACTAATCCTGGTAGGAGGCCAACAGTGTAAAGATACAAGCCAATAAAGAAAAATAATAGTTCTTCTCGGTGGTGGGGCGTGGCCTATGGCCTCCTGGAGACCAGACAAGCGTTCCCCGGGGCCTCCTGACTGTAATCCCAGGGACCAGAGGCTGGAGGAGGTCTGGCATCCTCCATCTCCTCTGCATCCCAACAAATGACAGGTGCTCGACCAATGTGTCACACAAACTAATGGTGCTGATGGCACCAGACTGCGGGTGTTCATCACCAGGCATTTCCCCACTCCTGCTTACGGCATCCCTCTTAGCCAGGGTACCCCTCCCCCCTTGCCCAGTGTGGAGGGCAAGAAAGAATCCGGAGGCCTAACCCGAAGGGAATGTCACACTGCCTGCGCCTGCCGCTTTATGATCTCAATACACACATTAAAAAGAGAGGGCTTTCAGCTCAGAGCTGGGAGACAGGAAGACAGGAACACGGCACGGCTCCTCTGGCAGGAAGGTAAGCCCACCGCGGGCCTGTCCACCGGTGCCCGGCAGGGGTGATGGCCGGGGCCTGGTCCCAGTCTGTGAAACTGGAGGATAACCCTGGGGGAGACACCTAGCACCCGGCTCACTCGCACCTGCACCCCCGGAGCACGCCTCTTTACGGCCGGGGTAATTAGTGGTGACACTGCTCTGATGAAACCCGCCCTGACATCCCTGTCACCAGGGGCGTCATGGCTCTGATGGCGAGTCTCGGTGGGTCTTGGACGGAGCGCACAGAGAGGACGGAAGCGAAGCTCACCGCTGTCTTTCAGGAAACTCCAGTGGCGGCTCCCCAGCTGCGCAAAGCTAAGTACTAAGCCGTCACCAGCCTGGAGCGTAGTGGCCCCTGCCTTCCTCTGAGAAAAGGACTCTGGCCCTAACCGGTGTGGCTCAGTGGACAGAGTGTCGGCCTGCAGACTCAAGAGTCCCAGGTTCGATTCCAGTCAAGGGCATGTACCTTGGTTGCAGGCACATATCCGGTGGTGGGGGCGGGTGGTGGTGGTGCAGGAGGCAGCTGATGGATGTGTCTCTCTCATCAATGTTTCTCTCTATTCCTCTCCCTTCCTCTCTGTGAAAAATCAATAAAATGTCTTTTTTTAAAAAAGGATTGGCCCACCTCTCACCACTTTATACAAGGGCCTGGCACATCCTGCTGCCCAAATCTCACACACTGTAACTCCTCAGTGCACCACCACACGCCACCTCAACGTCTGATGGTTTCATCATTAGTTACATGGAGAAACGCCCTAGTTTTCTGGCAGCCGTTGAAAGACATTAAGGCGGTGGGGGGAGGCAGCAGAGGGTAAAGGGGGAATGAATGGTGACGGGAGGATGACTCTGGGTGGTGAACACACAATACAACATACAGGCGATGTATTCTTGAGCTGTACACTGAAACTCATCTAATCTCATTAACCAGTGTCCTCCAATGACTTCAATACATTTTTTAATTGCAAAGGAAATTGAAATTATATTTCAAATCATATATGTACACACTTCCACTCCATTCCTCCTTTCCCGAGGAGGCAGGCTTTGGTCAGGGTTCAGTCAGCGAGTACCGGGGCCCTGCCTCAGGCTGTGAGCTGGTCCTGGGCTGGGGAAGAGGCGCTCCGCTGGGCACTCTCCGGTGGGGGTAGCCAGAGGCAGCCCGCAGGCAGTGCCAACCTTCCAGCGGTGCCAAGAGGAACCACACAGAAGAAGCTCCCCAGGGGGCTGTAGCCACAACGGTTTCTGAGACGGGACGGGCACAGCATGACGGGCGACTGACTGTGCTCTTCCTGGGAAACACGAGCTTCTGGGTCACCTGCCCGCCTCGGGCCCGGCTCCTGGTCTGGCCCACTGCCTGCCTCCCTTGGTCTCCAAGTTTCCCGCCTTGGCGGGCCACCGTGCTCCCTCCCCTCCCCTCCCCTGGAGCCTTTACTCCACACTGCTCTCTGTGCTGGAAGCCAGAGGGTTTATCACAAACGGAGTGCCACGCTGCTGTCCCCGGCAGTGGCAGTGCCCCAGCGAGACCCAGAGCGCATTGTTGGGACCTGGAGCGGGAGGCTAGCCTGCACCCCCATTGGAGCCGCCTGTTGACGGTGGTGGTCTAAGCTGGTGTCTTTTCAGGAAACCTCCATGGGCTCGTCCTCTGTCAATTCGGACTCTGTAAAAAGCATGCTGAAAAACTGGTGCTTTACGGCCCAAGTTCAAGAGTTAAATCAAAACAACATATGCTCGTGGCACTCTGAGGCCATAACGAGGTGCAGCTGCCTCCTGGTTTCTGATGCCAACTCCTTCCCTCACACAGAGTCCCTGAGACGCTGGCAGCGGAACACAGGGGTCTGACCTGGGTGGAAAGTGGGGATACCTGGGTGGGAATCCCCGTTCCACCTGTTCCTACTCCAGTGACCCTGGGCACGGGACTTTACTTTTGGGGGCCTGTTTCCTCAACTGGAAAAGGGGGCTGACCCTCGTGGGTTTCTGTGAGTTAATAAATGCGTGCGCCACGTCCCAGCGAGGACATGTCCGCGGTAAACGCCATCGGCTTTTGCTTTTGCGCCTGAGGAGGCTTCTTAGCTTCCATCACTCAACACTGTGTATGCTCTGTCCTCAGAAGAATGCTCGTTATGGAAGCAACGCCATCTGTCCTCCCAGGCGTCTCCACACAGGCCACCGATGCACTGTACTCAGCCACTAAACGCGTCCCTGAGATCTGGGGGTGTCTGGCTGTGCGCACCTCGATGCCGTGGCTGTGCTGGCACACGGAGCAGAGACCTGCTTTGCGCTGCGGGTTCCTGAGTGCTGCAGTGCGAGGGGGGCTGCTTCCACGTGCAGAGACTGAGCGGACCAAACCCGATCGCAGCACGGTGTCTGCCAGGCCCCCAGGAGCCAGTCCTCTCAGTGCAGACATTTCCACTCTATCCATCCGAGGCACGACTAGATTTGGACGGAAAAATATTCTTAAGGTCTGATAGGCTCGTAACGGATTAGAGTGGAGATTGGGGGGGAGAGTAGGGCTAGAAGCTAACAGGACAGGAATATCAGTAAAACTGGAGTGGCCAGCAGACCAGGCTGCAGAAGACACTGGGGTGACCCAGCTGTGACCCGCTCCTGGTGATTTCCGGGGTTCAGTCTGCAGATGTGAAGGGGCTCCTCTTAGAGGCCAGTGCGCCGGCAGCAGCCAGGACAGAAACACAGCAGGGTATCCGGACAGGAGGGGGCACCGGGCGCGGCGTGGCTGTGGAGGGCGGGGAAGCAACCTGCACACACTGATGAGGCCCCAGAGGCCTAGTAAGAATGGCCACGGGCCCCCGAAGCAGGCTGCGGGCCCCCAAAGCAGGCTGCAGGGGGGCGGAGAGCAGAGTGGGGAGGGGTCCTTACCAGTCACCCCCCATGACCACAACGGCTAATAAGGTCTCTTCTCTACAGCGAGAAAAGCAGGAGAAGATATTTTTAGAACAATGTATTGAAAGACACTAGTAAGTGCACAAAACAGTGAGGATTTAGAGGTTCGAGGAGATAAGACGCTAGAAACCACGGGGTGAGGGAGCCCTGGGGTCACCGGGCCCTTCCTAAGGCAGAACGGAGCCCAGGACCCCGGGAGGCTGACGGGGCTGCTGGGACACCAACCTCCCCGAGGGTAAACCTGACCGTGAGCGGAACGACCGTGTGGCAGGAGGAGGCGTGGCCAGTGTCCCGCGGTCCCATTGGAGCTAATGTGGCAGCACACTGACCTCGGGTAAAGCCTGATAGTTTCTGGTACTTTCCAACAACTTTCCGTGCATTTGAAATTAGTTCAGAAAGTTAAAGCCAGTAATCCCTCCAAATTACCGAATGGCAGCTGAATTCCACCAAAGCACCTTCCGACTTCCGCAGAGGTTCCCGCAGGTTTTCCCTCTGCCCCTCCTCCCCGCCCACCCTCTTCCAAGCCAGCTCTTTGGTTTTATCTTTTTTTGTGTTCAGTTTCCTAGTTCATTCACTTCTCCTTCTGTCCTTATCGAATACAGAAATCCTGTCATTTACTTGTTTTTTCATCTATCTTTTTAAAAAAGTGTTTCGATGATTTCTTCTCATCCTTATTTAGTAAAGGCCTTCACCTGTTACCTTTGTAAGATGTCTCATTCTCGGTTATCCGCGGAAGCAGGGGTAGCCTGGGATCCGAGAGCACAGCCCGCGGCGGGCAGCCTGCTCAGCCCTCAGTCCTCTGGCTCACCTTGCTGTCGCTTTGTGGGTGGGCGGCTGAGCTGAGGCTTCGACTCCAACGGGGACACTGGCCATGCCGCCCTCGGAGTGAATGTAAGGAGCAGCTGTGACACCCGTGTAAGTGCACAGGACGGTCCTTGCAGCGTCATGTCCCTATTACTGCTATTTGTCTAATGACACTGTTCAGTGCACTGAGGGCCAGGCCGTGTTCTAGACTCTGAGGATAAAGCTTTCAATCCAACAGAAAAGGGCCCTGCCTTCAGGGGGGGTTCACTCAAGTGGGGGAGACAAGCACAAAACACAAAAACACACCACCCACAAAACAATGTTGGGAAGAAGTCCCAGGGAGGGGCTGGATTGGGCTGGCGGCCTGTCCTTGAACCCGAGTGCCGGCGAAAACATGGAAAGATAAAGAGGAACCAGCCGGGCCAGGCCCCCGGAAGCTCCAGCCAGGCAGCCCCGCACCAATCAGGAGGCCTGCTTCCACTTCCGCCTTTCTTCCTATTCTTCCCGCATTTCCTCCTATTCTTCCCGCATTTCCTCCTATTCTTACCGCATTTCCTCCTATTCTTACCGCATTTCTTCCTATTCTTACCGCGGTCCAGGAGAGAATACGGTTTCTGCGCATGTTAAACTGAGAAACTGCAGTCGTTCTGTGAACGGCCGTGCTAAAACCCTGGTGAGCACCTGCTCTGGGAAGTCCTCCCTTCACTTCACGCCCGGTCCCCATCTGCTCGGGGGAGTGGGCACGTCTCGCTCCAGCCCTGGCCGCAGGGATGTGTCCCTCCAGCTCTTGCCGTTCCATCAGTGGGCCGGCCACGCATGTTCCCGGTGTCATCCCATGGACCGGGCTTTAGTGTGAGGAGGCCCTCCTGACTGCCTACATCTTCTCTACCTAGAGTTCATCTTTGCTTACAATGAAGGCCTTGGCCTCTGCTCTGCTTTGGCATTTGCCTGTCAAAACCAACAACACTCCGGGGCCACTTTAGCCTGGAGCCAGGAGCCAGGGATGCCACACCAGAGGATGGTGACAGCAGGCGAAATAACCTCTGCCCCGGGCCAAACAGCCCTGTGCCCCAAAGAAGCGTTTGCAAAGAGATGACCACCACTGGATGCTGAGGACTGGACGGAACACTAAACTGTTTGGAATCAGCATCGCTGTGTTCGCTTCATCGGCACCGCCAGAGCCGCCCTCCTCTATGGATGGGATTGTTCTCCCTCTGCCTTTGTCTCCTCCCTGGAACACTCTCTGGCCTTCTGCCTGAGGCAGTGTCAGGAAAAGCTATTCTTCTGGCTCTCAAATAAGTACTTGTTGCCTCTCACTGTGAAAGGCCTTTTATTTTCAGGTTAACATGCTTAACGTATTTCCTTTTTCATTTCCATGTTTCTTCTATATTCTTCTTAAAAATATATATATATTTTATTGATTTTCCACAGAGAGGAAGGGAGAGGGATAGAAAGTCAGAAACATCGATGAGAGAGAGACATTTATCAGCTGCCTCCTGCACGCCCCACACTGGAGATGTGCCCGAAAGCAAGGTACATGCCCCTGACTGGAATCGAACCTGGGACCTTTCAGTCCGCAGGCCAACCCTCTATCCACTGAGCCAAACCGGTCTCGGCTTCTATATTCTTTTTAATGCCCTCCGCATATTACCCACTTCATTTTAGGATTTAAAGCCAAAGTCTGAACTACATTTATTCAATTTATTACAGAGTAGTGCACATATAAGGGTAAATGTAACTTTAGGTATTATATTTAAATACATTTATTCAGTTTACATAGCATTTTGAAAAGATCTTCAGATCCTTGAGATAGAAAGTTCCAAAATTGCAGAATGACTCATCTATCTATCTACCTACCTACCTATCTATCTATCTAAAAGGCAAAGCAACCGTCTGACTGTCCAGTAGGTATGACACGCATGCACTGACTGCCAGAGGGCAGACGCTCAACACAGGAGCTTCCCAGCTGCGGTGTCTTGGCGGTGGCGGTTCTGGGGTGATGCACCCCAGAATCAGAGAGGAGGGAGCCCGATTCCAAGGTGCGTCACCTGAGAACCGTCCTTCTCGCCACCTGGGACCCCTCGGGGGAGGTTGGAGAGCCAGTTTGGGCCTGATCCCACAGGCCAGGCCAACGGACCCCACCAGCCAGAGGGACCCCGCCCGCGCCGCAGACACCCTTCCCACCACCACGCAGGGAGGGACCACGTGAGGTGGCTCCAGGGTGTGTCCGGCCTATCTTGCCCAGTCCCGCCCCGCCAGCCGCCTTCTAATGAATCTCGTTTTCGTGTGCCCGAATCCGCGCACTGGGGTGCGAGTTGACAACAAGGACTGAACGTCACAAAAACTAGCTAGGAACGTGGGGGAGTGAGATTCTAGAATCTGTGGTTTAGGTCTTCAGGGCCAAGAACATCGCTGTGCCTGCAGTGCCAGCGGTCTCTCTTCCATGGTCCCAGCCAGGCAGGAGCCATGGTCCCTGGACGATAAGGAACAGCTCCAGGCCATCGGCAGGCAGAGCGGGAGATCCCCAAGCCTAAAGGACAAAGGCCATGCTGTCCTCCCTGCTCACCGGGTCGGACCCTCTCCTGAGAGCACCTGGCTTCTCCAGGAATCTGGCAAGAAAGGGAAGCGAAACGAAGCTCCTGGCAGACCTAGCCCTTCTCTGCGCCTGTTTGTCACCTGCTCCCCGGAGCGGGATTTAGGAAAGCGAAGCTCCAAGAGTTGAGGACTGTTTCTCAGAGCTTTTTGGCCTTGTCACCCTGAAAGAGGAAAGGCCAGTGGCAGGCGGCTGGAGTGTTCATTTCTGATTTCCCAGCACACAATCAAGATTCCCTCCTCTAAGCCCCATTCGGACTCCGGATAAACCAAACTAGCATCTTATGCACAAATCCTGGGCACAAATGCTCGAAGCACCCTGGCAGCCGGTGAGGCGAAGCAGCCATTATATGACCTTGTAACTGAAGGGACTCGGAGGCCAGGACTGACGTCTCACCTCCGAGAGCCTGGGAAGAGGGTTTCCCTTGAGCCATTTGTCTTGGAACGGCCGCCTGAGCCACACAGGAAACACGTTTCCAGGTGAAATTACCCGCGGCTGCAACGTCAACAGCTCCACCTCGCTGCCGCATCAGGATCATTTCACGCCATCATCTTTCTTCACCTCCTGTTTTCGTGAAGACTGTTTTTTGTACAGATCTAAAAGACCACCGCTTCTTCCCGAAACTGGCCTCCGGACCGCTGTCACTGCTTCTAGCCTCGCGTGTGACCTAACTGTCCTGATGGCACCACTTGGTTAACCAGAGAACTAGACCGTTCAAACTCTGGACTCGATGGAGACAGAAGTTCAGCCAAAGCCCTCCCGGCTGTTAGAAGATGTGAAAGAAAACCTCCTTGTGGGACTTCAACGCTGTAGACGGCGTGTTTACAAACACCAGGCTGCCTGGTCCCCCTCACACGCCTGAGAAAACCCCGTTTTGGAAGAGTTCTCTCCCCTGGCAGCAGCTGGGAGAGACAGCGCTCACACTTAGGTCTCTCACCCCGTCACACTGGTCCTCTCCAAATGCCAGTAGGAAGGAGGGGGCTTTGGGGCTGGGTGATCAGAGCCGAGAATGAATGCAAAATTAAGCCCAGTGGGTTCCCACGGGTGGTGGTTTCTGAAGAACAAACCACGTAATTAAATCAGTTGTCTCAGGCAATGTGGTGATCACATAACGTGTGCAAAACGTTGAGTCTAGGCATCTCCGAGCTGACCTTCAGTACCCCATCTCCTTAAAACATCTGCTCCAGCCAGCGCAGGCTGGCCACGACCGCTCACACCGCAAGGTGCCTGCTGCCTGAGCGGGAACCCCGCTTCCTGCCATCGCCGACGAAAGCCCCAACACCGGCCCGTCAGCAGCGGTGCCCACCCGGCGCACAGGGCCGGCCCAGCGGCAGGTTTCTGCCACCCTGGATCTCCCTGCCAGGCCAGTTGGGCCAAGAGTAAACCAACAATTTGATTGGAGGGCAGTGTTTTGGCCAAAGGGAAGCTTTTCTGCTGAACACGGGAGCTACCAGCCATCAGTGTGCACTCACTGGCATCTGGATTTGGAAACGCGGGAAGAATCAGGCAGATCAAACCATCCCCTGTCGCTGCTAACGTTATGGACTTTAGTGTGTTCCGGACTCCGTGCCAAGCCCGCTCACCATTCATCTCATCAAAAACACACAACTCCTCCCTGGGGACAGTTATCATCCCCATTTTAAACAGCAGCAGCAGGTATCCGCGGGTTAAGGGACTGGCACAGGCATCGTACCGGGGGCAGAAGTGGAGAGACAGGCAGAGAATTACCCAGGGAGTGGCCCGGAAGTGGAGGGGCCCGGATGGAGGCCACCAAGAGGGAGGAGCTGGGAGTCGGGCCGCTGCCCCTCCCCCAGGCTGCCAGGATGCTGGCTGTCCGCCTCTGGGCAGCCGCAGGGCTCCTGTGCTTGGAACCAAACTCCAGACTGGGGGGGCTCTTCAAGGAGTGAACGGGAGGGGGGCCAGGGCTCCCCACACTGGGCATTCACCAATGGCTTCTCGGTTTCTGCCACAACTGTGACCGGTTGTGCTATTATTTACTTGGTGCTTTTCTTTCAATGAACACACTTTTTACTAAGCTCTGACCTAAGCAATGTAATCCAAGAAAGCATGATTCTGATTTGCTAATTATGTACTTTATATTCATCAACAGGCAAATATTAAGACAATGTTCAACTCTGATCACTAAATCATCCCCTGCATCCCAGTGGGGTGCATCTCCCATGCTGGGGAATCTGGGGCCACACACTGAATAAAGAACAAGAACCCCTGGTTTCCCCACTTCCCAGATTTCCCTCTAGTTCCCTATTACCAGTCAACACAGCGCAGGATCTGAGTCTCCATCGCCTGGCCTACAAGAGGATCACGATCATTCAACCCTCACAGTCGATTCTGTTTCTCTGACTGAGAGGACAGCCAGAGAGACAATTCCGCTCCGTCTCTGCTGACCCCCGGGCCCGCCTGTGGTTCTATCAACTGAAACTGCTTAGCAACCCCGTGCTGGAATCTCTCCGCCAATCGCAGGCTAGCAATTAGTTCTCTCCGCTTTGCCTTCGTATTTCCATTGTAATATCGCAGCTATTTCAGAGTCTCTTTGGACAAATGAAACCCAACTTTAATAGGCTCTTTGCGTTACTTCTCTAAAGGACGTACAATGACAGCTAGCATGTCCCATCTTATGTCACATAAGAGCATCTTCCTTTGCACAGTGGTGTGAGCGTCACAAACTAGAAGGAAGCCACGGAGATACCTGCCCACCGGCCCATGAGCAGCAAACACTTCTTCTGAAACTGCTGAAACGCCAACTGGCCCTCCACACACGTTTCCAGTAAGCTGGTTTCTTCTAATATATGTGCATACATCCTAACATGTTAGGCCACAGCAAAACCCTTTTGTGGAAGGAGCCACGATATAAATAACGTCCTACATACACGCAGAGCAGGTCTCGGACAGGAAGACATCACAGCTGCCACCACGAGCGGCCTGTCAGTGCTGGTGAGACAAACAGGCAGCAGCACTTCGTCCCCCGGAGCGGGGCTCGGCTGACACCCCCACACGCCGCTTCTCCTGCTCACACACACCCTTCTCCGCATATGGTGTGGGCTCCCACTTTTCACCTGGGTGACAGCTGGCAGACAAGAGCGCTCAGAGATCTGGGGAACAAATCCATTTCCAACAGGGGCTCCATGCGCCACTGCTGGCACCCTGTCCGTCCACGCTGCTGGCCTGCCTGGTCCTCCGAAGCCCCATCCCGCAGGGACACTCAGCATTTCTACACCCTCTGCTCCCGTCTGACTTGCCACTGCTGGTATTTATATTCTCCTACTCACTTGGGTGGCAAACTTCCTGCGGACAGGCTTTCCTGCTTATATTTGTATTCTTCACTTTATGTTCTTGAATTTTTCTTTTACCCCTTGAAACTCAAGTACCTATAATTTCCGCCAAACTAACAGGAATCGTGCGGTTCCCAGAATAACACAATATGCTGAGTTTTCACTAAGTATCTTTGCTAGAATGATCCACCTCATCGGACACTGCTGCCAGGTCCCTTCCAGACACAACCCGTCAGGAACCCCCGCTGGGCAACATTCTGTCGCTACAACTTCCGCTGACCCGGGTCAGCCTCAAAGCAAGGCCAAAGCGGATCAGAACCTTCAAGCCACAACTGAGGACTTGCCCCCGGTTCTGGTGAGCGCAGTGTGGAGTGAGGGGTCTGTGAGATTCCCTGTGATAACTGAGGACGGCATTGAAATGCGTGTTTCAGGGCTTGTGAATATGAGCTGTACAGTGACCTGGGCTGCGGGATTTGGAAATTCTCTCTCCTGTGGACTAAGCACAGCGAACCTTCACGAACCAATGGGTGAGTGCAGCCAGCATGGCTCAGTGGCTGAGTGTCCACTGATGAACCAGGAGATCATGGTCTGATTCCCAGGCAGAACACATGCCTGGGTTGTGGGCTCCATCCCCCGTGTGGGGCTTGCAGGAGGCAGCTGATCAATGATTCTCTCTCATCACCGATGTTTCTATTTCTCTCTCCCTCTCTGAAATCAATAAAAATCTATTTTTAAAAAAGGACACTGGAAGAACACTTTGGCATCGTTAGGAATTACACGTCAGTGCTTCTGTGTCATAAATATAGCTAACTAGAATTTTCTGTCTCATTGACAGGCCTAAAAAAGCAGGTGAATTATTACTCGCAGATCCTGAGGTTCAGATAATACCATGCGTGTCCTAATTCCAGTTCCAGCTCGGATGAGGCAAGAGCGCCCAGCAGCTAGCTGTGGCAGCAGGGGACTGAGAGACAAGCTCAGAAAACTTTCTTGTTTATCACTATGGACACTAAGCCAGTGTCCGTTTCTAGGAGCACAATTTCAATCCCTCAAAAAGGAAAACAACGAAGTGGGACTAACTGCTCTCCTCTGAGGAACTGCAACTTGAAGGGGACGGGATGGGACTTGGGGGCCAGAAATTGCCACCACGCGGAGCCGGGTGTCTGAATTCCTCCCTGTGACCAGGTACAAGCCTGTCCTGTGCCCGGGTCTGTACACAGAAAGCCAGCTGAACACAGACAACACACAACATAGTTACAAATGCAATCCAAGTTCAGTGAAAAAAATAATCTTTCTGGAAAAAATCCCAACTTGATGAAATAGTATGAGATCTCAATGTTATACAGAATGTAAAGCTCAATCCGTATTTTCGGCGAAGTTAAGGTGACAAGCTCAATTACTTGAGGGAACCAGAAACCTGAACAATAACGAATGTTCACAGTGGCCCTGAACCCCAATCCAGATGGGGCCGTACCCCAGCATTTCCCCTCGGTGGGTCCTTCTGGAAGCAGCAGGGAGAGAAAGTGTAAGAAACGCTGCCCTCAGAGCCACAGTAAAGATTTTACTCGCTTACACATAACATGATGCAGGCTCTTTTTCTTTTTCTTTCCCATGCCCGGCTCTCGTGGGGGCGGGGAGGAGCGCTCACGCCGCCTCTCAGGGTTTACGGAGCGGCGCTGCTGGCGCCCTGCCCTCCGCGTGGTGGCCGGCGTCCCAGTAAACAAGAACAGATGCACCACAGAGCGGCAAGAGAAACTGCACATTTCCAAAGGTGATTCCAAACTCTGCTTTCCCGTGCGAGAGGCTGCGAAATGTCGGTGGGTGTGTATTGTTTCTGAGGCCGAGAACAGGGAAATCTTTGAGTCTCAGTAAAATGCTAAAACTAAGTTTCCTGCTATTCCAAAGCAGAAAGTCTGTCTACCTGAGAGCTTCTAATGGTCATGCTTTGAGATACAAGTGAATAATGTATGTGTAGCATGTGTATGTGTGTGTGTTTAAACATGTATTGTGTGCTCACCTGGGGATATATAACCTGCATAAAACACTCTCTCCCACATTACACACACACACACACACACACACACACACACTAGCATGTGTAATTATACTAGTGAATAAAGTGGGCTTAAAAAGAAAGGTGAAATTCACATAATACACAATGAACTATTTTAAGTGCACAATTCGGTGGCGCTTAAAGCATTCACCACGTTGTGTAACCGCCACCTCTCTCTAGTTGAAGAACTTTCTCTGTATCCCAGAATAACACCCTGTACCCTTTCAGCGATCACTCCACATCTTCCCCTCCCCCCCGCCCTGACACCTCTAATCTGCTTTCTGTCTCCATGAATTTCCCCATCTTGGACATTTCAAAGCAATAAAAAAAGGGCTTTTAAGTAATATAAGCTGTCTGAAATACTGTGTGATCATTCCAAATGTAAACAAGGTAAAAATTTGTGGTTTAAGTTTTTGTTCTGGAGTTAGGATTTCACAGATCAGTAAAATTTTGTAAAGAATCTTAAAAACTGACATTGGTTTACCAACCTAACAAATAAGAACATTAAAAAACACATAGAAAGGATATTTTAATCCTAAAAAGGGCAATCTAAGGATAAAAAGTAGTCCTATATGCGAAGCCAGTTTAGCTTTGTGAAAACTCCCACTATCTCCCTCCCTTTGGCTGCGGGCAGGTCCAAGCGTTGCCACAGAGCGCACAGGTGTTTGGGAATCCCTGACCTTGGACCTAAATACACTAAGTGTGTGCTCCCTGGCCAAAAGCCTTCATTTTCCAAAGAAGGTAACTATGAAACAAAACGGACTTTACCCCGTAAGAATGAAATCTTTTTTTTTTTAATATATTTTATTGATTTGCTACAGAGAGGAAGGGAGAGGAATAGAGAGTTAGAAACATCGATGAGAGAGAGAGCCATTGATCAGCTGCCTCTTGCACACCCCCCACTGGGGATATGCCCGCAACCAAGGTACATGCCCTTGACCGGAATTGAACCTGGGACCTCTCAGTCCGAAGACTGACGCTCTACCACTGAGCCACACCGGTTTCCGCAATGAAATCTTTTTGATGGCCCCGGCTGACAGAATCTAAGCCTATCTCGAGTCCACAGAAAGGATAGCAGTTTCTCAAGAGACACCAACATAAGAGAGAGAGAGAGAGAGAGAGAGAGAGAGAGAGAGAGAGAGAGAGAGAGAGAAAGAGAGAGGGAGAGAAAGAGAGACAGACACCAACATGTGTGTGTGAGTCAGGACTTACTACTTGCCCGTATAGACGCGTGCGCCTGGGGGCTGGAGAGGCCGCTTTTACAAGGACAGGAGCTCTCAGAGGAAGGTTTCCCCAGCTGGGCCTTTACCTGAACTAGAATATGCATTTCGGTGGTATATAAGGCCAGAGGGTAAACGTGATATACTTCCTAGAATACCAGTTTTACAATGCAGTTCAATCATGTTACGTATTTTTACATTAAATATAATAGTTATGAAATAGAATGCAAAACTCAATTCGCTTTTTAAAAAATCCCCACCAAAGGAAACTTTTTCCCACTGATTTTCAGATAGAGTGAAAGGGAGGGACGAGGTGGGGAAATAGAGAGAGAGAACATCGATGTGAGAGAGACAACATCGACCCGTGGCCTCCTGCACTTGCCCCAACCGGGGACGGGGATCAATCCCGAAACCCAGGGACATGCCCTTGACGGGGATGGCACCTGCGATCCTTCGGTGCCCAGGCTGGCGCTCTAACAACGGAGCAAAACTGGCCAGGGCTCACTTCGCTTTCAATGAAAAGGCTGAGGTTTCAGAAACACAGGCTCTGAGGGTTCTTAATAGGCCCCAAAGGGCTGAGGCCCAAACTCCCTACAGCGAGGAGTCTCCTCTCAGCCAGGCTCTGCCAGGGCGAGTGTGGGCCACACCGTTCCCATCTGTCCAATCTGAGTGCATACAGGGTTCCAGAAAGAGGCAAACTGGCCCGAAAATCCACCTGCAAATGCCACCAAGCTGGAGGATTCACAGGCCTGGTTTTAAAAGTTCTGACCGAGCTACAATGATCACGGCTGGTGCAGACCTACAGACCGAGGAGCAGAAGAGAGGCCAGAAATAAACCCGGACATGTATGACCCCTGACTTTCCACAGCATCTAAGTCCACTCACTGGGAAAGAACAGTCTTTGCAACAAACGGTGCTGGGAAGCCTGGATCTCCACATTTGAAAGAATGAACTTGGACCTTTCCCAAACCCCACGTACAAAAGTGAACTCAAGACGGATGAAAGAGCGAAGAGGAAAGCTAAGATCATAACAAACTCTTGAAAGAAAACCTAAGAGCACATCTTTGGGTTAGGCACTGGTTTCTTAGATATGACACTAAAAACACAGCAACAAAAGATAAACCAGATAGCGTGGACTTCATCCAGATTGAAAACATTTGTGCTGCAAGTGATAGCATCAAGAAAGGGAAAGCCAGCCCACAGCTTGGAGGAAATATTTGCTCTGCTTATCTCTGAGGACTGGCATCACCATACAGGGTGGGGCAAAAGTAGGTTTACGGCTGTGAGTACATGCAACAGTTTTTTCTTGTATTAGTATTAATTATTGTAGCATTTTCTGTACAAACAACTGAACACTACCCCCGCCCCCCCCCCCAAGACTTAGGTGTGACAAAGTTGCGATCACCACCCCGGATTGTGCCCTTCAGGCCACTCCACGCTCCCCAGTCTTTGGTCAGCTCCCTCTTCATTTTCCTCATTTCCACCTTCCCTCCCCTCTTGTGCCACCAGGAAAACCAAATCAATTAGCCCCTACCTTCCCCGACTTCCTTTTTAAATCCCCTTCCTGCCCCTGAAATTTGTGAGAACTCTGTCTGCTCTTGAAGATGACTCTTTCCATGGACATTTCTGGTTCTCAGCAGACCTGGTTTTCGCAGCCTTCATTCCCAGGTAAGAAAGGGACAGGCCTGACTGTAAAGCAGGCATGTCCAACCCGCGGGCCGTGAGTCTGACATGCCTGCTGTAGAGTGACAATGTCTGAAATACAGCAAAACTGGTTCATTCAACTAAATGACACCCAGTGACGGGTCAGCTTCACCCGGTCATGATACCATCTGAGTGAGGCGCTGAGGAGAATGTTCTGGGCTGACTGCCTTGCCCCGTCCCCTGCATCTGCATCTGGCACTTTCTTAAATGAGGGCACCACGTGACCGGGCAGGGGCGGGAGCCAGTGCTGGGTAGGCAGGGCAGAGCTCCCCTCTGGCCAGGTCTCACATCCGAGCCCACGCTCTCAGCCTTCCAATGCTGTGTGCTAGCCAGCCACCTGACTGAAAGCACAGCGACAATTCTTTTTGTTTTAAATATATTTTATTGATTTTTTACAGAGGGGGAGGGAGAGAGGGAGAGAATTAGAAACATCGATGAGAGAGAAACATCGATCAGCTGCCTCCTGCACTGGGGATGTGCCCACAACCAAGGTACATGCCTTTGACCGAAATCGAACCCAGGACCCTTCAGTCCACAGACCAAAGCTCTATCCACTGAGCCACACCGGTTTGGGCAGCACAGTGATAATTCAGAGGTACAGAGAGGAGCCGGTGGCTCTGAGGACCAGCCATCAGGCCGTGCCTCTCACTCGGAGTGCTCTCCCTTCTTCTTTAACGTCTTGAGTAGAAAATATGTTCACAGGCCAAATACACGCGCAAGGAAAACCCTCTATCCCACCAGCTCAGGGATCACTTTTAACTATTGTTTGTCTTTGAGTTTCACTTAGAACTTTAACACACATCCCTCTAGCTCTATAGTGACAAGGTGGCCCGATGTCCCCCCCCACCCCGAACCCTACCCCCTCGCACCCCCGCTCCCCTGAGTCACTTCCTGGCGCTGCAGGTCCATAAAAAGGCATCGCTTACTCAATACGAACCCTTTTCCAGGGTTTCTTCTCACCACACCCACACTCCACACTCCCCAGCCTGCGGAGGGAGTCACCCCTGTCCCCAACTGCTTTCTGGGACCACCACTGAGGTGATCCACCACTGAGCAGTTCCAGTCTGACTCCTGGGAGGCCCCGCCCCTGCCCACAAGCTGCGGTCACCCCTGTGCCCTGTGAGGCAGGAGTGGCAGCGCTGAGCACAGCCAACGGCCAAGGCAGTGACTTCTAAATAGGTGTTGAAGGAGTGACACAAGCTTTCGGTGGCTTTTGGAAGGCAGAAGGTCAAAGCTGAACTGTGTTCTCCTTTCTATGCTCAGTATATTACACCAAGTTTTCCTGCCTTTTGAATGAACTCAGTTAACTAAGTGTCTTGTTTTTGTGTGTGTGTGTGTTTTGTTAATCCTCACCCGAGGATATTTTTCCCATTGATTTTGAGAGAGAGTGGAAGGGGGGGGAGAGACAGAGAGAGAAATACTGACGTAAGAGAGACACATGGATTGGTTGCCTCCGGCACGCTCCCCGCCTGGGGTCGGGATTGAGCCTACGACTGAGGTCCATGCCCTTGACCGGAATGGAACACAAGACTCTTCAGTCTGAGGGCTGATGCTCTAACCACTTAGTCATACCCGCTTCAGTAAAAATGTGGGGTCTTAATTTTGACCTTCTCTGGCACAACGAAGAGTGCAGGGCTGCTGTCCCACCAGGACTTAAATCAGCAAGAGCACGCATGCTGAGTGTGCAGAGGCAGAGGAGGAAGGGGAACCTTTGAAACGCTTTCTGTAAATCAGAACCAGGATCACAGGCCTTTTTTACTAGTGCAAACAGCCCCTCGATTGTGTACAGCATCGAGGCTTAGTTCTGTGCAGTACGGCGCCCCCTCGGATAAATGCCTCTCCTGAAACAGCCAGTTTTTTGGTAAAGAAGCCTCTCCCCCTGACTCCCCGGTCTCTACTGCCATACCCAGCAGGCAATGTCTAACCAAACGCAGATCACGCAGGAGGAGCTGCGGTAGCGGCCGGGTTATGTTTAGCTCTGGAATACTCTCCTTGGCTCTGCCCAAAATGCAACTTCAACTTGACCTCCGCAAGATGGCCAAATCCTACCCCAGGGGAACCCTGTCAGGAGGGCTGTGTGTCCCCAGAGCTGCTGGGCTATCCTAAGGGTCCAGAGGGCAATCTAAGGCTGTGGAGTTCATTTCATCCACCGCCACGAACCCCCAAGGTCCAGCCTTACCTTGGTGACCCAGAATCTGCATCTCTCGCCGTTCTAGATGGCACCATGGGATCAGCTAGCCTGGTTTCAGCGGCGCTGCGCTCTGCACCGCGGGACAAGCCGAGAGCAGAGAGCAGAGTACCGCGCGGCTAGATCGCGGTGATAAGGAACCTGCAGGAGCAGCTGGCGTGCGCTTGCGCCCCGAGGTGTGAGCCCCGCGCGCCTGCTCCCCGTCACCGGCTCCTCCCGGGACCTCGGGCCAGCGGGGAGCCTCTCTGCTCCGGCTGCCACCACTGTCAAGAGGGGACTAACAATACCTGTTTGCGACTCATCGGAGAGAGGCCGGCTAATGAACACCTGCGAGGAGCTTTGAAGATTAGGACGGTTCCTGGGTGCTAATGACAAACTCTCCTTTGGGCGTCCATTGGGCCGAAGTCGGGGAGTACCAAGTGCGCCCAGGAATCTGCTCTTCTCGGACGACTGTGCGACACTGGAAGACATGAGCGCCGCCAGGCCTGGGGCAGCAGATCTGTGTGTGCAAGATGGCAGACACGGCTGATGGGCGCTGGGCTGCCCGCCTGGCTGCACACACACGGCGCTGGTCTAAATATTTACCCGGGCGGCATGCTGCAGTTACTATGGACGCCAGGGTGAAAGCACGAGGCTGCTCAGCTCCTGTTTCCTGCCAAAGAGCGCTCACTCTACTGAACACGCGTCTGCAATTTCCTTTCATCTCGTGTCTAACATTTAAACGTGAAGTCCAGCGCAAAAAGTATCCCAGGGACTCCAAATCTATCTCACATTCCACTGAAAGGCTTTCTTTCTTTAAAAGTAAAAAAGGGAAAAGGCTCAAATAAACAATGCGGAAGCCCATCAATGAAACTACGTAAGACTACAGACTGAAGTGCTTTTTAAAGGTGGTATTTGGTTTCACATAAACACAACATGTACTTCCCCCCAAATATACTTTTCTAACCTTGGTAGGCAGGACAATCTATATTCATTTAATTGAATACCGATAATGGCAACTCATATAAGAAATGCAAAAATTCAAGGTTAATATGCATGTAATGAATGCACAAAACAATAAAAATGCAGGACTCATAACCACGGACATTGCACTATTTGAGTAAGAGAGCTCACATGTTTTAGAAAAGGTCAGTTTCAATACCTGAGGGCCTCACCTGGAAAATGAATGAGATAAAATAAGAAAGAAGGCCTTAAGGAAGTAGGAAGAGGGGAAGTAAAAAATTTCAGAACCCAGTTTAACTATGGTTTAAAATGTAAAATTAAATTAACCTCTCTTTAAAACGGTTATTTCTTATGTTTTCAATGTCACTGTGACTTTATTTGCAAAGAAAGAAAACTTTGGAATTTCTTAGTCTTATAAAGAACCCCTCACTCCCTGGACAGTCACTTTCGGTTTCTACTGGCATTTTCTCTCTTAACGCAGGATAAAATAAAGGGCGAAATCTGTACATTCTCACTGCGCTTTTCGTCCTTTGAAAACCAGGAATGGCGATCTAAGCTTCTTCCTCTCAATTCCCATGAAAATAAGAAATTGAATAAAAGTCCAAAGGTTCAGGAAGGGATCAAGATCTAATCGAGGACCCCAATAAGTGACACTGTTAGGTAGGCCTTAAGCCCAGATCTGACGGCTCCAGACTGTGGGGTGACTGAATCCAATTAGGAAGAGAGGTGTGTAGGAGGTAGGGTCACTAAATTAACGAGACCTCAATGTTTTCCAATCTAGTAAAATATATTTTTAAAATCTGTTCTTCAATTACAGTGGCTGCACAATATTCTATTACTTCCAGGTGTGTAACACAGTGATTTCAAATTATATACCTTACCAACGGAGCGCCTCCTAAGTCTAGTACCCACCTGACACTGCACATACTAATTACATGATTATTGACTATATTCCCGAGTAGTAAGATATTTGGAAAGGCAGGCACAGACAGAAGGGCTGTTGATGTTATCTGAAGTAAAAAGATCTCCCGAAGACCTGGTCTCCGGCACAGGCACAAAACCCCGCGTTGCCCACAGCCTGGCGGAGCAGGAGCGGCCTAAGTCTGAGCCAGACGGCACCAGTGTCTGCTGGCCGCGTCACCCGGTTGGGGTGGGCCACGTGCGGACACTCAGTGAAGCTGGGCCGGAGCTGGCTTCTCTCCTCCGGGCAGCGGGAGTGAAGTGCCCGGGACCATCCCGGCCAGGAGCAGGTACGCACCAGCCAGCCGCCCCGGTGCCCACGCAGCCGGGAGTTTTAAAGCAAGTTAGCAGACTTAGGGGGACACGCCAAGAGTCCACTAGCATACCTGCCCATACAGGACAGGTGACACAATGTAACAAGTTAGCTCAAGCATCACAAACCATTTGAGAGCATGTCAGGAGACTAAAGTATGTAAAATGTTTAGGTTTTGAAAACTGCTGTCAATTTTTTTTTTTTTTTCAGGTGTGAACTAAAACTTGCATTTATCAGACAAAATATTGTACTTCTCTGTTGGCACTGTTTCAATTTCTTACACTTCAAACACAAAGATAAATTCCAAGTAATCATATACTAGTAAAATGACAAAATTGAAGTAACACAAATTTTGTTTCTTCATCTTGACATCACTGTGCTATTGTAGTCCATTCTGAAT